>QWTY01079359.1:0-10013 GCA_008033365.1 Pseudorectes ferrugineus | reverse complement strand
AACCCCAGGAAATGTGGCAGTTTGTGCCATCACTCGTGGAAGTACTTGCTTTGCTTAATTTATGAGCACTGCATCATCTGGAGACCCCAGCTGGAGACCTCTCCAGGCTTTGTAGCTGAAGAGGGGAATCTTCAGGCTTGTGCAGAAGGGGGGAATTTTTGCCGGGAGGAAGCCGAGAGCTCCAGTGGCTCATCCAAGGCTGCCAGAGGGAGAGAGGCTGAGTGAGTGGGGTTCAGATCTCATGGGGCCACGGCCTGTGGCCCAAACCCTTTGTCTGCCCTCTTCCACCTCCCACCCTCCCTATTCCCTCTGCTCTCCGTGCCCTCAGGAACACAGACAGGAATAAAAGGGTCTGATGGCCCAAGCCAAACTTCTGGCTTGCTGGAGCCCAGCTTTAAACTCTGCACGTCTCCTTGATGCAGCAGCACAACTCTGCCTCATTCCTGCTGCTTTTGAGACAACTCCAGACTCTGTGCTCAGCATCTCCTCAGGGATCTGGCATTTGCAAGCAGCCAGGACAGTGCTGTCACGTGTGTGGAAAACATTATCCAGATCCCTGGTTTTCAGATGGTTTTGGGTTTGGTTTCAGGGTTTCTGTTTGTTTGGTTTTTCTTCGGAATTTTGGTTTTTTATGATTTTTGACCATAGTTGTTTCAGAGAGTTTAGACCTGAGCAGCAATTCCCTGCTCAGGATTCTGCTGCTGCTGTTCCTGGCTGCCTGACAGCTGTTGGATCCAGAGCTGCAGGGAGCACCAGGAAGTGCTGTGTCAGGCCCTGAGCAGAGCCTTGGCCGAGCACAGCTCGAGTGTCACCTTTGCAGTGTTTAAAATGTGTGTGCAGGATGTGCCCAGCCCTGTGTGCCAGGGCTCTCCAGGGAGGTGGGAATGCCTGGGCAAATCCCAGGTCACAGCTGCGTGGTGGGATCCTGTCTCTCTCTGAGCCTCAGTTTCCGTTCCTGTAAAGTGGAGAAATCACAGTTTTTATAAAGAGCTTGGAAATTTAGGACTTGTCACTCCCAGATAAGAGAAAACCAACTGCTAGAAACACCTGAGACACTTCACCTCCCTGGTGCCTGGCTGAGCGTTGTCTCTGAGGGAAACTCCTGCCTGCCTGAGCCAGGAGCATCTCTGTGTGATGGCAGAGGAGCTGCAGCTCCTTCTTGAGGGTGTCCTGGCTCTGAAGGAGACTGAGAGCATCTTGTCAGATTTACTGGGACAGCTGCATAATTGTGCCCTGAAGCAGCATCAGGTTTCAGCAGAGGTTAAAGAAAGCAAACTCCGTGTGTTTCTGCAGATTATTGTTGTGGAATTCTTGACTTTGCAAACTTGAGCCTAATGAAACAGTGGAAGGAGAGAAATGAGGCTCTTATTAAAAGATAATCATATATTTAAAAAATGCTGAACACTCATCCAGGAACAATTTGAAGGAATCTGATTTTTGTCCTTGCCTCTTGCTTCTGAAAATTCAGGTTTATATGAGCTTAGGTGAACACTTGGGCTTAATGCTGCAGGAGAGTGTTCTCTGAGCCCAGGAAAATACACACAACAAACCTAACTCCCTTTGTGTCCTTCCACAGAGCAAGCTTCCCATGACTAACAGATGCTGGCCTAGATTATGAGCTCAAACAAGAACGCTCGCTACAATCGTTTCTCCAGTGGCACAACAAACATCACTACTTCTGAAAACGCTAACGGGGTAAGGCCACTGCTGGTGGCACAGAGAGGGGACAGGGCTGCTTCCTGTGTTCTCATCCTTTCTTTTGAAATATGATATTTTCTTGCCACTTGAAATCTCACTATTCACAGATAAAAGCTGGGAATGTGTATACAGTATTTCACCAGCTCAGGCAAAGTCTGAAGGCTTTAAATGCTCTGACATTCATTTTTTCAATATTTCAGACAAGAATGGAAACAACTTTTGGACCAGCCTTCTCTGCTGTGACCACCATCACAAAGCGTGAGTATTTCATGTGTACAGTATCTCCCCAGAGCACTGTGTGTGATCCCAGGGTGGTTGTTGTTGTTTTACAGATCATAAAGCTGTTGGGAGAATCCCTGTGGTCATTAACCAGGTGCTGGGGGGCTGGGTTTGGTGTTATGCAGCCCAAGTGTCCTGACATGATGGAAATGAGCAGGCACAGGAATTTTCTCCCCTCAGGCAGACTGAGCTGTACCACTGCGAAGCCCCTGCTGAAAACAGAGTAGTTTTCAGTGCAACAGGGTTTGATACTGAGCTCAGCACCAAATCTTATTGATCCCTGTGACAATCATCACCAATGCTGAAAATTTCCATCTTCACTCCATGCCTGACTGTGAGTCACTCTGGAGCTTTGGTAAAACTCCGTGGCCATTTTTAGCTCAGACAGGAGGGGATGCAAATGTCCCTGCTCATTTAGAATTCCTGTGCCTTGTTCCTCAAAGCTCAGCAGGTGAGGGGAGCCTGAGCCCTGGCACGTGGGGTGAATGTAGGAAGAGGCCTGGTTTCATTTTGGAATACAAATATCCATCCTTTAATAGAGACAAAAAGCCTTGACACTGATTTAGATAAGGAAATTAACATCTGCCTGAGAAAAATGTTTGGATTACATTTGTCCTGGACTCTGGATGGTTTTGGACTCCCGAATATTTACATTCAGACTTTTATACGAGTCAGTAACATGATCTCTATACAAACATCTCATATTTAATTTAGCATGCCTCCCCTGTGCCTCAAGGATATCCAGACCTCCCTGGATCCAGGCAATTTTTATTGGTGGCTGAGATACGTGGGAGTATAAAGTTTCCTTTTAATAGTATTTTTAACCTGTGGACCTGACAGAATATTATCTGAGCTCTTCTCTGGGCAAGCTCTCAGAGGTCAGGGTTGTTCTACCTGTGCTGATATGTCCATTCATGAACCGGCATTGGAGAATCCCCGGTCTTTTCTTTTTCTAAGGAACACTTACAGCTACAGAGGCTGGCCCATAGCTTGGAAATGTTTCTGAGGAGCCTAAATGCTTGTTTTTCTTTTTTAACTCCACTTAAAGCTGACGGGACCAATACTTTCAAGCAGCACCGTCGGACCCCGTCCTCCTCCAGCACCCTCACCTACTCCCCACGGGATGAGGACGATGGCATGGTAGGTGTTGCCAGGACCCTCCTGACTGGCTTAGCTGATTAAAAGTGAAATGAGAGGTGTCTGGAGCTCCTCTGGGCTCCTCTGCCTCCCTCATCATTCTCGGTGTTACATGTGCCCAGAGGCAGGACCAGCCTCAGCATTCCTGACTGCTCCCGTGGTTGGTCCCAGGGGGAAGCAGCTCATTCTGACCTGAGGCTTTAGGCTGGAGCTGCTGGTGCTGCTTTTCACACTGCTTGAAATTGTTATGTGGATCCAAAGCCTGTGAACTACAAATCCCACAGTCTCCTTGTGAGGGTGTACCTGGCTCCTGGGAGAGCAGAGAGCTCGGGAGGAAACAGCCCCTGCCGGGGATGTCTGGGCTGTGACTGGGGCCAGGCACTCTCCGTGTTGGATGGATCCCAGCTGGCTCTGCAGTTATGGCCACAGAATCCATTCCTATTCCCGCCTCCAGATGGGGCCTCTGACCACAGGGAGCGGGTTTGGAACCTGCAGAGTGGGATGTTGGACCCTATGGGCTGTGCTGGGCTTCCCACACAAACCATTCCCGTGTCTCCCAATATCTTGGTGGAAAAGCAGTTCCCAATTTTGTATCCAGTTTTCTCACTCACTTCTGAGTAAGTTCATTTTGGGGAATTTAGTGATTCAACAGGCTCCAGGGTTAGCTGCTTGGAGAGAAATTAAATTAGCTAAATCGATCGAATCAAGACCAGCAACAGCAAAGCAAACCTCGGTGAGAGGATGGACAGCTCTGAGGCTGGACCTTCTCCTGTCTGTGGTGCTCCAGCCACATCTCACAACCACAAGCTCTGTTTAGATCTGAGCATGTTAGTAGCAGACTTCAAATTAAGTACTGGTACACTTAGGTTACAAGACCCAATTTCCAAGCCAGGCATAAATGGATCACTGCTGCCGGAGTTAGGCACTGGCAGAGACTGGGGTCAGCAACAGTATGGAGCTGCAGCACTTCTTAAAATAAATTTGACACCACATTGCAAAGAATTTTATTGTCAGCATCCTATAAAGTTCCTTCTGTTGCTCAGAGATCTTGCTGTGTTTTATGTGAGCCCGTGGGGGTTTTGTTTGTTGTTGGTCTTTTTTCTGACGAGTCCTTTGAAAATTTGCCTGGTGTCCTTGGCAAATGCAGCTCTCCAGCCCACCACTGACCCCACCAGCTGGGCCAGTGTTCAGGCTACCCCTGGCTGTCAGCACGGACCCGTGGGCTGAGTGCTGGGCTCACAGTGCCTTTTTCACGAGCTGGGCAGTTCTCACAGGGCAGAGGGGAGGATTTTTCCAGAGGAGGGGATGCTGTGGATATTTCATTTAGCCAGGTCTGATGAAGAAACTCCCTGACTCCTTTGAAAACCCCACTGGCATGAACTGGAGTGTGCAGCCAAGAATGGGGGAGATCTCTGCTGGGAGCCAGCTTCAATCCTCTTGGGCAGTCTCAGCCCACTTTCCCTGGAGTGTTAAATATTCTTTAGCAAAAACAGTGAGAGGATTAATGAGTGGTTCAGGAAGCAGTGTGAGGCGCTGACAAACCAGAACCGCCCCGGTCCTGCTCTGCCTGCTGCTCCAGACAGACTCACTAACCCTCTTAGGAAGCTTCATTTGCTTTGTCAAGAAATAATCTGGGATTTCCCTTCCTCATCACTGAGTTTTCCCTCCTCCAGAAGCTGCCAAGGGTTTCTCAGCTATCAGAGAGACAGTTGGAGACAAGTCAGAGCCCTCCTGTGACCTCTGCCACCCCTTTTTCTTTCCTTTTAAAGCTGCTGTTAATGAAACAAAAGCAGAGCAGTGTGTTCTGTGTGCAAGGCAGGGATTACTGGACACAGTGCCACAGGTTCCCACCTTGCTGTGCCTACATGGAGCTGGAGCCTTCACCTGGAGGCTGCTCCTGTAGCTGAGGTGATGGGAACTGTGGCTAAAGATTGCAGCTGAATGTTGGAACAATTGGATACTGTGGATGGAGGCTGCCTGGCTGTCCAAAGTCTGTTGTTTACAGGGAGCTTCACCTCTGAGCCAGGGGCTGGATTGAATTACCAGCAAAAAACTCTTCATCTTCCATCAGATGTCTGAGTGCTCCATCCTTGGGCTGTTTGAAGGTGTGCCTGATGTTTAGTGCAGAAATAAGGTCTCTTGAGTTTTATCCTTGTTTGCTTAGCAAAACCAAGGCTGCAGATACCCAGAGGGCCTGGAACTGCCAGCACACCCTCTGCCATCTGTGTTGTCCCCACAGCCCAGGGGGAGTGAGGGATCTTTCTCAGCACATCCCCTTCTCCCCCGTGCAGTTAACACCAGCATTACCCGAACCAGGACACAGGGAGCTGAGCCCACAGTCTTACACAAACCTTCTAAGTCTGTGTCTCACACCCCTGCCTCCTGGAAATGCTGGAATGCTGCAGTCCCCCCTCTCCTTTGGTGATCCTCACTGGCTGTTGCTGGTGACAAACCTGCCTCCCTGCAGAGCCTGCCTTTGCTGCCCTCACCCCCCTGTCACCTCCAGAGGGGGAACTATGCAGAGTCATTCTTGTTATTTTAATAATTTCTGCTACTAGTGGAGGAAAATCATAAAATTAACAGATACACATAAAATTGATTTACCTCATTATAACCATTCCTCCTTAAGGTTTACCTATTTAGTCAATAAATACACTGTCTTTAAGAGAAGGACATTTATGCTTTGGCTTCTAAGCAGATGGCAGCATTTCTGAGTTCCTCAGAGCCCAGGATCATAAAAATGAAGCAGCAGAGCAGTGTGAGGAACCAGCAGGATCCTGGGCTGCTCCTCTTCTGCAGCCCAGCCAGGCTGCACTCAGCCTGCAGCGCCCTTTGTCTCCGGGGAAGGCAGCAGCCTCAGAACCTCATCTTGCAGCTTTCATTGCTGAATTTCCTGCTGGCCCCACTGCCCTCCTGCATTGCCTTTGTCCTTGGGTCTGATGTCACCCACTTTCACCCAGGGCAGGCACACAGAATGCAGCTCACGAGGCTCAGATGGAACACGAGGAAAAGCGTTTTGCTCACAAGGTGCAGGACAGGAACTCAGCAGAGTCTGGTCCGTGCAGCTTCCCCTGTTCCCGCTGGGCAGTGCCAGGCCTGGCCTGGGCCAGGGCCAGGGAGAGTCCCTTTTCCAGTGGGCAGCCAGGGATCTCCAGAGCTCATTCCAGCCAACGCTCCTCAGAGCTAGAGATGGACGTAGGCTACAGCCAAGCCTTGGAGAGGACTGACACGTGCAGATGCCCATCCATCGTCCCTTGTCTGAAGTGTCTGAAGCTTTTGGCTTCATTCTCCCATTTCTTTGTCAAAACATCCATTCTGCTCATTGAAGACCTTTATTCCTCCTCCCTGCACCTTTCCCAGTCCACCAGCAGCACCTCTTCCAGAGTAACCCTGCAGTGGCCGCGCTCCCAGTTGCACTGAATCCCCAAATCCAGTCACCCCATGGTCTGCAGTCTCCAGTGGTGCTTTGACACCAAATGGCACCTTGGCTACGTGCTGATGGTTTATATTCCACCCTCGGAGATGTGTTGCTGGTTAATATTCCAGCAGCAGCATTCCCTCAAAGCCAATCCCAAGGCCGCCGTAGCCAGAGGGATTTCTCTGGATTGGTGCACGCGGTGTCCGCTCCGCTCTCCCCTCCTGAGCAGGAAGCGGCAGAGCCGGGCTCACAGAGAATTCAATAGAAGGAAGTCTCCACACTTACGCAAAGAAATTTGGCAGAAGTTAGATAGTGAGTGCAACAACAAGTGCTGCTGCAGAGATTAGAGACATTGCAGGAGCTGGAGCAGTCTCTGGGGGAGATTTACGGAGCTTTCCATGAAGGATTAATTCTTCCAGGCCGTTGCTTTGCGGGTGTGCACGGTAAGTGTGCAGGGAATGCACCTTGGAGAAAGTGATGTGCTTGGAATTTCGATGTCAGCCTGGCTTAGGGAGGTAAACCCGAGTGATTCCTGTCTCTGGGCACGGTGCAGGGAAGGGCACACAGCAGCAGGGCCACTCAGTGGAGCTGGGAATGGAGCAGCTGAGTGTCGTGGAGGGGGAAAACTGAACTTGAAGGCTTTGCCTGGAGTTTGGGAATTATTTGCACTGACCAGAGCTGCTCTGTGTCCGCAGCCTCCGATCAGCACCCCGCGCCGCTCCGACTCCGCTATCTCCGTCCGCTCCTTGCACTCCGAGTCCAACATGTCCTTGCGCTCCACGTTCTCACTCCATGAGGAAGAGGAGGAGCCAGTAGGTATTTGGGATTGTCTGAAGGAGCAGGATTAGGAAGCTCAGTGTCAAAAGAGTAACTTAGTGGACTGTCGTGAGTACAGAGAGCTCTCACGGGCAGATTTTGTGCGGTGCCTGGCTCAGACTCCTGCTTTTAACTTTGTTTCCACCACTGACTTTGCTTCCTTATGTACCATTCCGCTGCCTGGAAAGTAAGGACAATGGTGAGGCTTTTCTGCTTCCCAGAAAAACTGTAAGTCTTTGCAAAGTCCTGTGTGATTCCCTGGCCCTGCAGCAGAGCAGGGCGGGTTGCAAGGCTCAGGCTGGTGGTCTGGCCCCAGGCAGCAAGAGAAATACAATTCCCCTTGGATTTGGAGCCCCATCCCCATTCAGGGCTGTGTGGCACCCCACTGACTTGATTGTAAGCCCCAGGAGGGTGCAAGGAATTGTCTACATGTTGGGGGAGGATACTTTTAAACTGAGTTTAGCTTGTGACCCAGTAACCAACCCCAAACTGGATGAATAAAAGGTCAGGCGGCGTTCTGCCACTGATCTGGGATAAGAGTGTGTTTCATATTTAGGAACCCGGGGGGCTGTGTTTGCATTTCTGAGAGCAGCACAGGATGAAAAGACAGAGCAAACTGCAGAGATTGATTGGAAATGCTCTGAAATGTGAGCACAGAGAGCTGTGGTGCTCCAGGAGGACATGTTTGGAGCCCTGGAGAGCTGTGGTGCTCTGGGAGCATGTGCTTGGAGCCCTGTGCCGGCAGTTCTAGTTGGTAAACAGAATGGAGAGATGGGCCTGTTGCAGCAGAAACAATGTTGTTTCTGCTTCCTCAGAATGAAGGAGCCCTTCCTTCAGAATGTTTCAAAAACATGAGTGCAGGCTGCTTTAAAATTGCTTTTAAGCTCAGGCTTCGCACAATTTTGACAACCCTACGTTCAGTCCAGCCAAGGACAAAGTCCCAGCCAGTGCAGTTCATGCAGTTCTGGTGACTTGAATCATTGGCAAAGTGCAGTTTGCTGTCAGATCCTGATCCTGCCAGATGCTGGTGGCCCCCAGTTTGTGATGAGCTGAGGGTCTCCAGCCATTCCCAAGTTCATTCTTCCCCTACTGGAACTCAGCAGATCCAGACAGAATTTTATGTTGAGACAGTGAAATCCTCATTGTGCCCCAGGCTCCCCAAGGCTCACCACTGAGGGGTTGTGTTATTCCTTCTGCAGAGCTGCAGGCTCTTGGTTTGGACTAATCCCCGCTGTCTCTGTCCCTTTGTGTGCCCTGCAGGAGCCCCTGGTGTTTGCAGAGCAGCCGTCCGTGAAGCTGTGCTGCCAGCTGTGCTGCAGTGTGTTTAAGGATCCGGTCATCACAACCTGTGGGGTAAGGCAGGGCTCTCCCAAATATCCTGTGTGAGCCAGGGCCAAGACTGTCCTCTCTGTCTCTCCCTGGGGACTGTCAAGCAAAACTAGGGCTTGCTTAAAATGGGGTGGCTTTTCCCAGGAGAGCTGTACTGTCAGCCACCCTGTCCTGGCCATCTTCAGTCTCCTTGCTATGGCTTCCATGAGGTCGAAAACTCCTCCTGAAGGGCTCTGCAGGAGCTCCTGGGCACCCCAGGAATGGCTGTGCTTCAGTTGTGAAGGAAGTGTTGCTTATAAAACAAGAATGGCTTGAAGCTTCATTTAGTTAATGCTTGCAAAGGGATTTGAGATCCTCAAATGAAAGGCACGGGGTATTACGAATATTCTTCTGGATTCCATTTTACTGGGATTTAATAGAAGCTGTATATTATTCCTGCTTCTGTGCTACTTGTGAAGAAAGATGGCTTTGAGATGGCTCTAATGCTTCTGACGTGCTTCTGATCACCGGGATGGGGCTGTAGCAACAGTAGCAGAGCTCAGGATTGTTTATTGCAGTGAGGGTGCTATTCCCCAAAAGCGCTGGAAGCTGGTGCAGTTTGGCTGCACCATTCCAGTAAGCAACTCTGCACAGAGACACTGAGATTTACTGGTTAATGTGGAAAAAACCCCACTGCAGGAAGCAGCCTGGCTTCATCTGCAGTCCTGGTCTGGCAGCTCTGGAGGGAGCTCAGTGCAGCTGTGCCGGGCAGGAAAAGGCCATGGGAGCAGGGCAGCAGATAACAGCTCCAGAGAGGGACTCACAGCCCTGCCAAGAGCTGGCTCCGTAGCAGGGGAATGTGGCTGAGGAGGCTCCAGGGAATCCACGGGGCAGGATCAGGACCAGTGAAATGCTGCAGCCTTTATATTCATTAGTGTGTTAGACTGTGTTTGCTACTTTGTCAAGTTAAACTGTCAGAACAGAGAGGGGAGCTATTTAAAGTGCTCAAATTTACAGAGCATTTAATGGGCTTACAAACCAGCTGTTCCATCTGCCTGACAGCAGGACAGGGCAGCTTCTGCTGCCTTAGAAGGGCTCCAGAGGGATGGATGTGATGGGCTGACTGGGCAAGGACAGGGAGAGGCCAGGCTTCCCCTTGCCCCTTCCCTTGAGGGCTTCTCAGGGGAATGAGAGGGATGACATGGGCTAAAGTGGAGGGTGAAGTAGAGAAACCCTATGCAGACGTGGAGGGTAGGAAGGACTTGGATGTGTTCAAGACCAGGCTGGATGGAGCTCTGAGCCCTGGTCTAGTGGAAGGTGTCCCTGCCCATGGCAGGGAATTGCAGCTTGATGATCT
>QWTY01079344.1:0-10582 GCA_008033365.1 Pseudorectes ferrugineus | reverse complement strand
ACAGGGTGCCCAGGGAAGCTGTGATCCCATGTCCATCAAGTAAATAATCAACACACCCATGAAAGTGTCCAAGGCCAGGCTGGACAGGGCTTGGAGCAAGTTGGGATAGTGGAAGGTGTCCCTGCCCATGGCAGGGGGTGGGACTGGTTGGGCTTTAAGGTCCTTTCCAACCCGGGCCATTCTGGGATTCTGTGTGAAAGCCTGTGGTTCTGCCCCAGAGCTCTGCTGGCCCCTGAGACAGGAGGTCCCACTTTTCCCAGGAAAGCTGACAGTTCAATTTCCCTCTGTCTCCCTGTGCTTGGCCGCCACCAGCAGAGCACATGGCAGATGCTCATTGTGCTCTCCAGGCAAATCCAGCCTGGCTGGAGACTTGGGGAACAGGGACACCAGCACGGACAGGCCATGAACACGTGTCCCTGTGGTGCTGCACCATGGCCCTGCGGGGTCCCAGTCCCCCATGGGGTGACACCAAGAGACTCAGGCTGTGCAGCAGCTGCTGGGACTGGCTGTGGGGAGAGCAAGTGCCAGGCCAATGTGCCATTAACACGTGGCACTGTGACGTGGGACAGCCATGGTTGGGTAACCCAGAGGGTCCCTGCTGCTGCACAGGGAGCCTGGGGGGCCGTGACCCCTCAGGCTCCTCCTGGGTGAAGCCGGGGGACAGGAAGGGGGTGCCCTGCAGCGTGTGAGGGGGCCCAGGGGATGTGTGCCATGGGGGAGCTGACTCACGGAGGAGATACTCGGCCGTGTCTTGCTCGTAGTCTGCATCCTCAGGGAAGTGGTCGATTTTCTTGCACACTCCTCGGAAGGTTCCTGGGGAGACACAAGTCAGGAAATGCTCAGAACCCTGTGCTGGCCAGGATGCCCAGCAGCCCAGGGGCCTTCATGCTCTAAGTGGGGACACTGAGACACAGTGTGGGACTGCTCTGGAGCAGCAAGAGGCAGGGAGAGGTGGGAGGAACTGCAGCATCTCCCTAGAGGAAGAGCAGCCCTCTCACCATCCTGGCTCTAGAGCATGTGGTCAGGTCCTGCTGGCTCCGTCCCCTCTGCCATGGGACCCAGAAGGACATGTCACCAGGGACCAGGGCTCCAGAGAGGACGAGCCAACCCTCAGGGTGTCCTGCACGGTGGCACGCTCCCAGGCTGTGCTTGGGGGAGCTGAGCAGCATGACAGGCATCAATTAAAGCCTGAAGATGAAGCTCTGGAGGAGGGAAGCTGTCATCCAGAGGGAGACACAGCATCCGAGGGAGAATCGCCTGCTCCCGTTGCTTTGGGAACTGTGGGAGAAGGGGATGCACTGGGCAAGGTGAGGACACGAGCTCCACAGCACAGCCCCCAGCCTCCTCCTCTTCCTCCTCCTCTCAGCTTTGGGTTTTCATCCACCTTCTCCCAGCACCCAGAGCCAGCAGACTCTGCCCCACGCACCCCACAGCTGCCTGCCACGTGTCCCTTTGCTCTGCAGCCATCAGGCACTGCCAGAGTGGGGCTGCACCAATGGAGCCTTGGGCTGAGCAGGCATGGGCAGAGCAACACGCCTGGCTGCACAGGGGAGGGGGCGGGAAGGGGGGCAGCCCTGGCTCCACAGCATCTATTCACACTCTGACATTTATTTTGTCTCCTTTACTCCCTCTGTTCACCAACTGATGCTCGTCGTCATGGCAATGCTGAGCCACCTGACACACAACTTCAGCCTCCAAACACACACCACAACAAGGCTGCAATCCCAAAAAGCCCCCTCTGACCTCCAAGATGCTCCCCAGGGAGGGAATCCTGCCCCTGGGAGCTGCAGCTGGAAATGGCTCCAGGGATGGATGAGGCAGCTGCTCGGGGTCCTGGCTGGGGACACAGCCCCCAAAGCAGCTGGGCCACATGTCACATCCTCAGCCACCAGGTCCCTGTCCCCTGGTGACAGCAGATGCAACTCCATGTGTTCCTCTCCCAGCTTTACAGCTGGGCCTGGGAAAAGGACACTGGGATGGTGTCTCAGGGGGACGTGCTCTGGCTCTGGCACCGGCTCAGCCACTTGCTCTGGGCACTCACAGTCCCTGCTAATGCCTCACCTGGGTGCACCTTCCCAGTGCCCAGCTGTGCCTCCAGAGCTGGGCACAGCCCTGGGCACGCCACCAGCATGGCTCGTGCTCTATGGACAGGCCGGACTGGCAGCTGCTGCCTCCCCCCCAGCCACCTCTGCTGGTGCTGCCAGGGGTCGGGCTCCTCTCCACTGGCCATATCTGTGCCGTGGCTCCATGCTGGGAGCCCGAGTCACAGCCCTGGGTTTGATTCATCCGCGGCCAGGCGAGCGCCAGCGCAGGCGGTGCTGCCGCCGGTACCCACTCCCTGCTCGGCTGTCTTGGTGGTGGATCTCAGTAATTTCCTCTCCCTATTAGTATGAATGCCAATTAGCCAACTTGGCTTATCGCCACACTTCCCTGCCGGAGCCCAGCAGAGCAGCAGCCGGCTCTGCGCAGCGCCAGGGCAGCGGGGCTGTGCTAGGAGCCCTGACCAGCCGGCCCTGAGCCCCTGAGCCCACCCCAGCACCGGTCAGCAGGGAGGAACCGGCCCTGCCTGTCCCCTCTTTCAGCAGGAGAGGTCAGTGTGAGCAGCCTCAGCTCTGGCACCAGTTGGTGCCATCAGGCAGGTGCCACCTCTCTGCTCGCCCTCCGCAGCTGCCGCACACCCCTGGCCAGGAGGGGAGCACGTCCCTCCACGTCCTGCCCCAGCCTCACCCAAGTGCAGGTCAAACTCTCCATGTAATGGTCTCACCTTAATCCAGGGAATCCCCCTCCAGCTGGGAAACCTTCCAGGGCTTTTTGTATATACCAGCAGTGGGACCGTGGGCCGTGTGGTGCCCGCAGGGTGTCCCTGCCCGGCGGCCCCAGGCTCCTGCAGCGAGCCCTGCCTTTGGGCGACACCGGATTTAATTTGGAAGCGATGAGCTCGTACTTCACACTCTGCAGCCGCAGGTTTGTACGGGCATCCCTCCCGTCCCCTCCCCTCCCCTCCCCGCCCGCAGGGCTGTTCGCATCCCGCGCTCCGCGTGATCCTTCGATCCCTCTCATCCCCGCCAGCTCCGAGCCTCCCCAGCCGCACGCTGGATGCTGTGAGTGCCCCCGGAGCCCCCCAGCCCCGGGCGGAGGGCAGGGCTTGTGCTTTCCCTGCTCTGCTCGCTCGTGTTCCGCTGTACGCGCTGAGCTCCCGCACCGCATTTATCGGCACATGCAGAGGCAATTAATTGATTTGATCTCAGGTTGTTTTCCTCTCAGAGCCCTTTTCCCCAGGGAGGGCTGGGGGGACGGGGAGGGGGTTGTGAGGGAAATACGGTTACAGCGGTGGAAATACAGCCAAGAATATCGATCCCAGCCCGACGAACCAGAAGACTAAAGAGCTCCAGTTATGGTGTTAAAATCTCATTACTTTTCATCTGGTGGAACAGTTTTCCAGGGACCGTTCTGGGTGTTACTGGTGTGTGCAAAGGAAGACTCAGGCTGGGGAGGATGAGCTGAGACTGCTCTTAAATGAGAACAAAATTCTTTTCTCCCCTCGTACTGGCTCAGCCAGGAGTCAAGGTCACATTCCAGCCCTCAGCTCTCTGCTCCTCCTGATAAATCCGAGTGACTTATCTCCCAAGTTGTGGTTTCCAGTCATGGCCTTCCTAAAGACACTGTGTTACACTGAATCCATCTGAAGGAAGTGGAGGGTCATTATGGTCTAAGTTCTCTGAAAATTAATATTTTGGAGAACCAGAGGTCGGAGCTGAGCTGGGAAGTGCTGGGGTAGGAAGGAGCCTGCGGCACAATCCCGGAGATGCTCAGGCTCTGCACTCCCTGAGTAACAAGAGCAAGATACCTAAATATCTCCGAGGAATTAAAACTTCAGGGCTCATCTTTTTTTACCTCCCACCCACCTCCCAGATGCTTGGAGAGATGGAAAGAAATTCATCCGTATTCCTTCCCTTCCCCAGCTCCAGGCTCTGCAAGGGATCCTGAGGCTCTTTGCACAAGGTCCCTGGAGTGAGATTGCAGAGCTGCAGAGTTTTGGGTCTGTGTTAGCCATGGCCAGCACCCAGTGGCCACCACACAGGGCTCAGCGGGTGGCACCGAGCAGCTCCTGTGCCCCCAGGGAAGGCTGGGGGGTCCCAGCCACCCCCCAGCACCTTGTTTGCCACCTGCATCACCAAATTTTCAACACAGCCCGGGTTCAAAGACACACAGCAGCTTAGAAGAGCATCAGAGAAGTCTGGTGGGATGGCTACAGACCCTCGATCCACAGTTCAGAGCAACCCTGCTGGAATTGCTGCTGGAGCTGAGGACAAGGGGTGTGCTCCACCAGGGCAGGGAAGCCTTGGGGAGCCAGGTGACCTGTCCTTGCCATCCCACCAGCTGTGACTCCTCAGACCGTTACTGCCACATGCATCTGTTGGCCCCACGTCCACTGGAAAGTGTCTGAATGAAGGCAAAACCCGAGAGCCCCCAGCCCCGCTCTGGTGTCGGGATGGGTGCTGGGCTCCTCAACACCTGGCAGTGGGAGGAATCCTCCTCCTCCCCAGGACTAAGTTCTCCTGCAGCACATCCCCATCGCCCCAGCAGCCCCACACCAGCTTCCCCCGGCGGTACCGGTGTAATCTGGCTCCGTCTCCATTTCACACCCTCTCCCCCTCTCTGCGGTGGTGGCTTGTGGCTGAGCAGAGGCACCTACACAGATACGCCTGTTCTGAAGGACATTTTTTCCTGTTTTTATATATATAAAAAAAACCCCCCAACCAGTGGAAAAAACCCAAGTCAGATGAAAGGAATGCAGGAGTGAGGAGGCGGCAGAGGTGGCTCCGCTGTGCCGGTCGAGCGGAGGCCAGCGTGAGCACACACCTGAACACACACGGCGGGGGGAACCGAGCCCCTGTGCACCCCCACGGCTCAGCAGGGTGTGGGGAGCAGGAGATGCCCGTGATGGGCATCCCCACGGGGGACACGGCGGGCACAGCTTGGCACTCACACCACGGGTGGGCTGGGAGCTCCTGCCAGCGCCAACCCGCGAGGTGCCAGTGATCGGCGCGTGGCACAGGGACTTCACTCCCTCAGCAGTGTTAAAAGGGAAAAAAAAAGGAAAAAAAAAAAATCTACATTTTGACAGTGACTCATCATCTCCCATTCTGGAATCTGTGGGGTTGGTGCAACCTACACAAGGCAGTTCAGAAAAGCAAAACAATTCTGAATAATAGAGGAGGAAAAAAAAGTTTGCAGCTGATGGGTAATTTCCAGCCCTTTGCTCTGAGGGTTTTCTCATTTTTTCTCATTAGAAAAGTAATCAGGTAACACTCTGGAGCTGCTTCCAGGGGCTCCCCCCACGCTCCCCTGAGCTTCCTTCCTCCCTGCATCCTTCCAACCTTCCTCCCTCTGTCCTTCCACATTGCTGGAGCTCATGGCAGGAAAACACCACGCTCCTGGGAAGATGCTGGGATGGGGTAGGAAGGTGCAGGGGCTGAGGTGAGTGCAGGGGTTCTGGGTGGCCCCTTCTCTGCTGTCCCCTCCATGGCACATGGCAATGGGCAGCAGCTGCCGATGCTGGGAGCCCTCGGATGATGCTGGGGAGGAGAGCACTCATCAGCATGTCTTAGGAAATCATTTCATGTTTTATCTTTAACAGTGAATAAACATTGATTTTTATTTTAAAAGGTAATTGACATTCCTATGAGAGCGCAATGAGTGCTGGAGCAGCCGGAATCGGCGTAAATAAGCCATGTGCTAGAAATTAATGAGCTTCACTGATTGAGTTTATCTGTTTAAATTAATACAATTCTGGCAATTATAAAAAAATAATGATCTTTGGTTTGTTTGCCTGCTTGGAGACATTGATGGTAAGAGATGGGGCAGAGCGGGAGGCCTGGGCCCAGCCGAGCATCCCAGTGCCTGAGGCGCCAGGACCTCCCTCCCCCCTGCAGCTGGAGCAGGATCCCACTTTCCTTGTTTAATGAACATTTTAGATTTACTTGGGTTAACTGATGAGCTTCTGGGAAAGGTTTGCCTTCCAGCCTCCTCTTTGGCTGATGGTAACAGGGGTGGCCAGCTCAGCTTTGGGAGATTCCTGGATCCCTGTTAGCTTTTTCTAACAGGATGTGGAGAAGGCGGGTCTGTCCTGCAGGGTGGGAGCTCTGTGCTCGTTTGGCAAAGGGGGCTTGGGCTCATCCCAATCCTCCCCTTTCCACCACTCCAAGAACTGGCTAGAGCTGGCAGAAGCTCCCAGCCCAACCGTGGTATGAGTGCCTGATCTTTAGGGTCTCTTCCAACCCAAACCATTCCACGATTCCATGATTCCAGCTGCCAGCTGGATAATTAACAGAAGGATCCAGACACGCTCATTTGTAGGAGTGAGTTGGACCCACACATTTCACGTCCAGAACATTGGAGACAAAATCTGCCCAATTGGGACCAGGAGGAAAACCAAGAGTCAAGAGTGTAAAACCTGGGATCCTCTGGTTAAACAAGCTGCCAGTAATTCAGACAAAGAGAATCTGTGGCTGTGGGTGCTCCGGTGTCTGTTCCCACCCCGAGCTTGGCAGAGGCCAGATCATCCCCAGGCTGCTTAAGCACCTATTTATACTAAGGAGGAGAGAAGCTGCATTATGATGGGGAGCTGGAGGTTTCACTTCACCGGTATTAAAATGTCCTCTGAATTTCTAAAAACCTATAAATGACAATTTCATAGCTGTGAAGCGTGGCATCCAGCACAGGGGAGTGCTATTTTCAACTCCGTGTTGACAGCTGAAGGGGAATGGATCACAGAATTAAAAACTAGTTGCTGCTCAAGTCCAAGCAATCACGGCTTGATTATGTTTCTTATGGGCACACAGAGGCAAGTCCGAGGCACCAGCACTCCTGGAGCTTTGAGAGGTCAATTCACAGAGCAGAAAACAATTATAAGCCAAATCACTTAGGAGAATGGATTTAAGCATAAAAGCACAACTGTGTACAGAGACTGATTTAAGAGTGTTTTGCCCGAAAACTCATCACCATGACGGGAGTTTGCATTGGTTTAGAAACTGCCTGGCTAATAAGTAAACAGCTATAAAAATAAAAACAGGCCCAACAAAGAGAAGAAAGGAGATATTCATAACTCTGAATATAAATCAGCAACTTGGAATTGTAGAGCACTGATAAAGGCTCAAACAAACAGCAGAAAAGCATCAAAACGTCCTTCCCCAGTGCATTGGGATGAGCAGCAGCAGCAGAAAGGAGCAGTGCCACCGCCCGTCACCAAACAACGCAGCAGCGTTAGTCACAGGCCCCAGAAATGTTAAATAACTGATCACAGCCACGGCATTTCGCATCCAGCACATTCTCATCCCGGAGCCCAGCGAGAGCGGAAGGAGCCGGCTGAGCAATCACCAGCCGTATGGAATGCTGCTCCGGGAAGGGCGAGGGTGGAGAGGCTGAGAGGCTGCTCTGCCCACCCTGCCCGGAGCGGGGCTGCTGCATCCCCTCCGCTGCCCCAGGGGCTTGGGCTGGGACCTGATGGCACAAGCAGGGACTCAGAACAAGGGGACAGGCCACGGACACAGAGCGACAAGGTCACAAGGTCACACTGGCTTTGGTGCAGCCAACAGCAGACTGGGGCAGTGACAGTGACCGGCACAGACCCCGGCAGGTGACAGTCAGCGTGAGGGCCAAAAGGGACATCCTGGTGTGGTGATGTACAGCAGCCTGGAAAAACAGTCTTATTCGTGGAATCATCACAGAACCCCAGAATGGCCTGGGCTGGAAGGGACCTTAAAGCCCATCCAGCCCCACCTCCTGCCATGGGCAGGGACACCTTCCACTATCCCAACTTGCTCCAAGCCCCGTCCAACCTGGCCTTGGATCCAGGGGCAGCCACAGCTTCTCTGGGCAACCTGTGCCAGGGCCTCCCCACCCTTAATAATCCCTATTTCAAGGTGAAGCAGCTGCTTAAATTTATGATCAACACCCTGGTCCGTGGTTGAAGGAGGATGTAACTAAATTAATCCCATAAAGAGAGGGCTCAGGGGCAGAGGCTCGGGAGGTGCCGGAGGAGCCCGGTGGGCAGTGAACCCCTCTGTGCCCTCTGCACAGCCTGACCTCAGCCCAGCACTGCAGTTCCAGGGCTGTGAAAAGCAAACCATTCTCCAAAGGAGCCCCACAGTGCAGAATATCCAGGCTAAAAATATGTAAATGGCCATGAAAAGCACTGTCAGAGCCGCAGCGAGACGAGCCAGTCGCCAAAAGGCAATTTCGAATTTCTGAGCTCGCTGCACGAGGCATTAAAAAGGTCACTATTTCTGAAATAAGGATCTTTACAAATAAACACATTTGCCGAGGCCTCGGTGAGTCATGCCAGAGCGGAGCACAGAGCATTTCCACCCTAATGCTCCTGACAGGCCGGGAGCAGGGAGATCTTTTCATGTTTACAGTTCATCAATAGTTATTACAGCTGCACAGTCAATCTTTAAAGCACATTTAGCCTGGGAGGAGGCTCGGCAGGTTGTTTTCCCTGAAAAAGTGATATTAAATTTATTACGTTCTTCCTCTTTTATAGCACGGATTTGAAGGTAAGTATTTGAAGTTCAAATACATGACTGCCACTCCAGCACCTGCCTTTTTAAAAAATATATCTATACTTCTGTCACATCTTCCTGGTATAAATATTTGAAGTTTTCAGCTGATGTGCTAAAAGGGCCTCGATCCATCACAGCCTATTTATTCCAGGGAGTGCAGTGGGCATTGTGCTGCTGGATTGCTGGTGTGGGAGAGAGGTGCTGGCATCCTGGAGCCACAGCTCCCCGCTCCCCTCCCCGCTGGTGCCAGGCTCCCCCTGGCCGGGGGTGCGGGTCCGGCCCGGCCCCGCAGGTTCCGAGCGCATCCAGCACGGACGGATTTAGCTCCTGCCTGCCGGGAGGCAGCGCCGCCTCCTCACCATCTGCGGGAGGGAAGCAGCCCCGGGGAGCAGCTCCAACGCCCCAGATGGGGAAAGCGATATTCGGGAGTAGCACCATAGTTTCACTCTTAGCTTTTTTTGGAGAACAAGAAGGGACTCTCCTGCAGATGGAGCATCAGGAAAGAACTTTGCTGGTGAACGAGTGAGCGACACCAACCTCATCTTCCCCCTCCAGGAAATAAAAGCTGCCCTTTTGAGCTGCCCAGAAACCCAGAGCCGTTCCCATGGCACAGCACCCGCCCTGCCCTCTGTGTTTGGGAACCCCTTGACAGGACTGCACTGGCAGCAGGCTCCCTGCCTGGGCAGGGACAGGGGATCTCGTCCATTACACATCACTTTGGGATTTTACAGCACCAAAAGCCCCCAACACATGGCAGCCAGCTTCTCCAGGCCCCTGAAACACTCCCCTGCCTCAGGCAGCCCATGGGACTCCTCTGTCTAAGGCTGGGATATCCCTGCCCACACTGCACCCTCCGGCCCAGGGAGCAGGACCCCAGTCCTGGCTACAGAGCTGCTCCACCCAGGTCAGAGCTGGGCAAACTGCTTCGTGGTCCCCAAGCCACTCACACCATCACCTTGGCCATTAAACAGCCTCACCTTCCCCAGCTTCCCAAACCTGGCTCAAAGAACAAAATGTTTTGCTAGAAAAAATCTGGGCTTTGAAACAACCTCAGGTCCATCTGGCCCTGCCATTCCAAAGTCCAAACAACCCCAGTTCCCCATGGCTCTCCCCTTCCAGGAGCCTACGAGAGCTCTGAGGGGAAGAGGAGAAACGCATGAAAGCCCCTGAGATGGGTGGCGGCAGAGAGCTTCACCACTCACCCAATGCTTTCCGTCTTCCTCTTTTGCATTAAATCACAGAGAGAGCCCATCCTGCTGCTGCTGCAGCCAGGTGCTGCTCTGCCATCAATCTCAAGGACAGCAGGAGTTCCACCAGCCCCACGGCACTTACCTGGGGCTGCCCCTGTGGCTTTTCTCCCCTATTTT
This sequence comes from Pseudorectes ferrugineus, assembly GCA_008033365.1. Lineage (NCBI taxonomy): Eukaryota > Metazoa > Chordata > Aves > Passeriformes > Pseudorectes > Pseudorectes ferrugineus. The sequence goes on along the minus strand of QWTY01079344.1, from coordinate 651 downwards.
CAGCTCTGGCTCATGCCCAGGGTCCATGGCGTTGCCCTCAGCCCACACCACACATCCATGCAGGGAGGGCTGTGCCTGCAGCAACCCTTTAATGGCTCTGTCCCAGCCGCATGCAGCCCAGCAGCTCCAGCTGGGTATCACTGAGGGCACCCAGCTGCTCTCTGGATGATGCACCAGCAGTCTGGGCTACGAGCTGGAAGGAGAATGGATGGAGAGCAGCCCTGGGGAAAGCCGGAGAGGGACTGGGGACAAGGGCATGGAATGACAGGACAAGGGAGAATGGTTTCACACTGACAGAGAGGAGGCTTATATTAGATATATGGAAGAAATTCTTGCCTGTGAGGGTGGGGAGGCCCTGGCACAGAATGCCCAGAGAAGCTGTGGCTGCCCCTGGATCCCTGGCAGTGTCCAAGGCCAGGCTGGACATTGGGGCTTGGAGCAACCTGGGACAGTGGAAGGTGTCCCTGCCCATGGAAGGGGTGGCACTGGATGGGCTTTAAGGTCCTTTCCAACCCAAACCATTCCATAATTCCATGTTCTTGGAGCAGAAGCAGGAGCTGCCACCTCCCCTTCCCACCCCACCCATTATTGTATCATTCCTCCTTATCTGTTCTCCTCCTACGGGAATCAAACCCAACTTTTCCAGGTTCT
>QWTY01079340.1:0-15123 GCA_008033365.1 Pseudorectes ferrugineus | reverse complement strand
AATAAAATAAAATAAAATGCAATTAGAGGTAGGATCCTTGTGAAATAAATCCTAAATTTCATTGTTCAAAGAATCTTGGAAACAGAAGCCCAGGGGTTTCTTGACCAGGAAATTAAAAGTTGCCAACTGCAGCCATTATTTCAGGAAAAGGGGAAAAAGCAATGCTGAGCTCCAGTTCCTCATCAGGCCCTTTGGCCCCCATCTCAGTCAGGAAAATCCCTGCCAGAGGCTTTTTTTGTAACAGAAATTTCTTACCAAAAGACCTCCCAACATAACTTGGGACACCTCAAAGTCTAATTTAACTGTCATCCCTAAATCTACCTCCTTTCCCCTGCATCCAAATCCAGTAACAGCTCCAGCCACCCTTTTTTATCCACTGAAGGTGCCCAGGTTCCATTTATTTCCATGAAAGGTGTATTCCAATGCATCAAAAGTTTGGATAACGCTGATTTTTAGCATCATCTCTCTAAATATCTGGAATTAAATTAGAATCATGAAACCTTTGGCAGGATGTAGAAAAGCAAAGCTCAAACCTGAGTGAATTTTTATGGAAATATTCAACATCAGCTGGATGATTCAGCAAAGAAAGACACCACTGGGCTCCTCTGAGCTACTGGAAGCAAGCACTGGTTTATTGTGGTTTGGTAGCCACGTATTGACCCTGGTGACATCATCAAGTGATTTTAGGAGGAAGGTACTAATTCTTGGGGGCTGGCCAACCTGAGATCTCCAAAATTAATATAAAAACCCTCCCAGAAGCCAAGAATCGACTATGTAAACACTGATGAAAATAAGAACTATGGTGATATTTATCATTCTGGAACTATATTGATATAAAATTATTTTTTAAAAAGTCTTCTGCTTCATAAAACAGCTTTTGTTTATCTTGAAAGCTGATTGTCACATTGAAGTGATATTAAAAAAATCTCTTCAAGACAAAATCTGGGGGCTAGCACCTCCAAAACTGCCCAGTATCTGCACCCAGAACTACTAACTTCAGTAATTATTTGAATGAGTATTGGTAATGTCAAAGGCAAGTGGATCTTGCTGACAAACAGCAGGCACAAAAGAGATTACAGTGTTCTGGTTTTACCTCACAGTGTTCTCAGGGATACTCTTGGAATTTTGAAATCAATCTGACAATAAAATACAGTAAAAATAGGGTTTTTTTATGACATGACATCCAGGAGCTCTTACTGTAAGACACAGGAACACAGCAGGCTGGAAGAAAAACCAGTTTTTGACTTTTACTGCATACACTTCATTATCCATGTGGATAATTGACCCAGAATCCTTTGAGGTGAAGGCAAAGCTGCCTGTGCCGAGTGGAGTTCAGTCCTTGTTGCCCTCAAGTGTCAGTTCACTAAAGGGCAACATAAAACTCCTGTTTTAGCCTCATTTCCCTGCTCATCTTTCGCAGCACCTGTGGGAAGCCGGGACAGTTCTCCAGCCCCACTGATCCCTCCCACCCCAGCTCAAGGCACACTTTGTTCACCTCAACCACAATGAAAAGTCAATCTTTGGTCTTTGCACGCCGCTCTCCCGGCCAGCAGTGTCCACAGGTGCCGGGTATCCTGCTCATTCCTCCCAGTCCTCCATGGCCCACTCGGGCATGCTGGAGCAGTACTCAAAGTCCGCTCCCTTGTAGCGCAGGGCGTGCAGGAACATCACCAGCTCCTTGGGAGACGGGTCCCGCCTGCTCGTCCTGCACTCCACACACAAAGGGTCCTTCTCTTCCCAACCCTTCTCCCCCGTTTGTCCATCCTGATTCCCACACAAACCGAGCTCTTTGTCTTTATCAAGCATTTCCAGGTTGATATCAGAGTTCACTGGACAAGCTGCTACGTCATTCCTCTCGGGATCCTTCACAATCCTCTCGGGATCCTTCTCGTCCTCAGCAGGGTAAGAACTCCCATTTACAGGATCAGCCTCTGCAGACTTTGTGCAGTCACCTGAATTCCCACAGTCTTTACTTTCACCACTGGAGTTCAAGTCCTCCTCCCCAATACCCAAGACCTCCAGGCTCTGTTTGGAACGATGTTCCTCTACCAGCGCCTTCAGGAGCTCCTCATCCGTCTTCCCGATCTTCCCGCCCTTGCCCCTGTCCGGGCCCCACGCCTCCATGTTGTAGATGGGATCGTTGACAATGGGGTGCCCCAGGAACTGCAGGTGGACCCGGATCTGGTGCGTGCGGCCCGTGCGCGGCAGACACCTCACCACGCTGGTGCTGCCGTTGTAGCTGAGCCTCTGGAAGAGGGTTTGGCAGGGCTTCCCCTTGGGATCCACGCGGCACACACCCACCTTGTAGGAAACCACCAGGATGGGCTCTTCGCAGACCACCTCGTGTTCTGGGAACTCCCCCACCACCCGGCACACGTACTCCTTCTCCAGCTGCCAGGAGACACAAGAGAAAGGCTCAGGAAATACAGTGGAAAACACACCCAAGCTCCGGCCTTGCTCCTCCTCCCTCTCCCCTCAATAGAATACATCCAAAGGTGGCGTTTTATTACAACAGGAAAGGGAAAGAAACTAAATCAGCTACTTAAAGCTAAACTTCCCCTCACATTTTCCCCATCTAGTTGGGAAATCAAGAACAGAAAGGCCTGGCCTATTTTCCTGGTATTAAATTCAGGAGCCATCTCTCTGCAGCCTTTGGTTTACAGCCCTGAAGCCAATCCTGGAAAATGTTCTGTTTGGATCAAGAGACTCTGGAAAAATGGGAATTTTAAAATTGCAAAAGTACTGGATGATTGACATGTGTCCACTCAAAAATAAATCTGGTCTCTAACTGGTTTGCATGATCCCAGTAAGTTTGCAGAGTCCTGTGGGACAATCCTTTAGGGAAGAAGATCCCCCTCCAACCCAATATTACCAAAATAATTAAAATTTTTAGGACACCACTTTCAACCTAAAATTACCAAAATCAACTAAAGTTTTAGGAGACCCTTTTCAATTTAATATTACCAAATCCAATTAAATTTGTAGGAGATCCCTTTTAGTCCAATATAACCAAATTAAATTACCACATTGACCTAAATTTTTAGAAGATCCCTTCCAATCTGATATCAGCAAAAGCAGTTAAATTTTTAGGGTTTTCAATCTAATATTATCAATCTAGTATTACCAAATTCAATTAAATTTTTAGGAGCTCCCTTCCAATCCAGTATTACCAAACTCAATTTTTACTCTGTCTTTAGCCTATTAAGGACAAGAAGCACCAACAGATAAGAACAACAACACAACCATGAGCTGTCTGGGGAACTTGAGCTCATCTAGAGCCCAAATCTGGCTGACTTTGGAGCACACCTGCTCCAGGAGAGCACAGTAGCAGCGGCTCCAAGCCCTCACCTGCCTCTGCCGGACCTGCTCGTCGATGCGCTTGGACACGGCCGCGGTCTTGGCGAACATGAGCACGCCCGAGGTCATGCGGTCCAGGCGGTGCAGGGTGTGCAGCTCCCGCAGGCCGTGCTCCTTGCCCAGGATGAAGATGACCGTGTTGTGCCGGAACCTGCCGCAGGGGTGGACAGGCAGGGACGAGGGCTTGTCCACTACCACCACCTCCTCATCCTCCGCCAGGATGCGGATGGGCTGCGCAGTGACCGGCGGCTCATGCCGATGCACCGTGTTCCTGAGGAAGTCGTTGTTCTGGAAGGGATAGGGACAATTAGCCTGAATCCAGCTTGTGCAACCACCCACCCAGGCACAAACAATGGGGACTTGATATTGTGGGAGAAGAATTAAAGCCCCTTTCTCCAGGGACCCTGGATTTGGGATAATAACTGTGCATGTCACCATGTAAATCCGCTAACCTGCCCATAGCATATTCCCATTCCCAGGGGCCAAACAGGAAGCCGCGGGGCATGTGTGGGGCTGTAGGATCCACACATTCTCCACTCCACTGGGGCAGGGATTCCCCGGGAGCCCCTTTTTCCCCTCCAACCCCTGCACAGGGTTCACAGAATCGTAGAATATGTCAAATTGGAAGGAACCCATCAGTATTATCGAGTCCAACTCCTGGCCCTGTGTTATCTGACCACGCAGCTCACGGGGTGATGTTCCCGGCTTCGGGCAGGCAGGGCTCTGCCACCAGCCCACAGTCCCACCCCGGGGCCCGCCCACCTTGAGCACGATGTCCAGGTCCCGCACGGGCTCCTCGTTGAGGCGCAGGCGGCCGGCGCGGGCGGCGGCTCGGTAATAGGCGAGGGGCTGCGCTCGGAACTCGGTGTCGAAGACGTGCAGGAGGCTGCGGCCCACCCAGCGCCCCTTGCAGTAGGTGCGGAAGTCGAAGTAGTAGGGGCGCACCTTGCGCAGGCCGCCCTCGAAGTAGTACGAGGTCTCGGCGAAGTGCTCGGCGCCGAAGCTCACGCCGACGTTCAGCTTCCGCGGCGGCGGCACGTACCGCTCGCCGCCCGCCAGCCGCCGCTTCTTGGGGGCCGGCGCCGCCTCATCCTTGCCGGCGGGGCCCGGCTCCTCCTCTCGGGCTCGGCCGGGGCCGGATCCCGGCTCGGCCATGTCCCCGCGGGGCGGCGGCGGCGGCCGGACCCCGATCCGCGCCGCGCGCACCCACACCGGCCACACCGCGCGCCGCACGCCGTGACGCATCGCGCTGCGCCCGACGGCGCGGCCAATCAGCGAGCCCGGCACCGCCAGGCCACGCCCCCGGCGTCCCCTCCCCCCCGTTCCCACCTTCCCCCCGCCCCCCCCACCGTGTGGTGAGGGCGCGGGAGTAGAGGGAGGCGATGGCAGAGCGAGAACGCCTTTATTTATTTACCTCCGAGCAGTTCCCCCCTCAGAACTGCTCCACAAATGACCCTCGAGCCTCACCGCAGCCCGCCTGCCCCTCGTGAGCCTCCTCAGTCACAGCCTGCGGGAGGGACACGTCAGGGAAAAGCCAAAACTTGAGCATTTTTTTATAACCCCAATCAGAAAAACCAAGAAATGCGCATTTTTCATAACCCCAAAGAGGGGAAAGTCCAGAAATGAGCATTTTTCAAAACGCCAAACAGGAAAAAAAAACTCCAAGAAACAAGTGTTTTTCATAACCTCAAAATCCAGTGTTGCTGCCCACGATTATATTAGTTGGTGCAGGCAGGAAGAGAACGGGGTACATTGCTGCTCCGAGACACTAATTGCGACTTATTTTCGCCAAGCATTAGGCAGAGTAGTCGATATTAAAGTGGTTTTAGTGAAGCTTTTAAGTATTCCTGTCTGCTTTGGGAATTCTCTGTGAACTGATGTTATCTAGAGTTTATCAGAGAGGATAGCTGGAGTTGTCTGGATCTGCTCCCTGGAAGCTGCCACAGCCTCCAAGAGCCTCCCCTGGTCCTACCCCAGTTCTGCATCCCTCCAGAACGAGCTCCTCTGAAGCAGAACTTCCCTTTATCCATTGATGAAATTTCCATTGAAAAGCAAAACCATACTGACCATCTACAGGCCTAAGTCCCACTCATGAGCTTTCAGAGGTGCCTTTAGAGATATCCATCCATGTGTCAGAGGTCATCCCTGAGGCAAAGGAAAACCAACAGTTACTACTCCCTCAGTTCTGTGCCAGCATCACGTGGAATTTAAAAACACACACAGGCTCCAGAAAAAGAGGAAATAAAAGTCTGCAAGCCCTATCCAACAGAAAACACCCCCTGCTTTGCCAAGCTGTTCTCTCCTCTTTTTTTCCACAAACAGCATCTGCCAGGGATCCAGGACTCGGTCAGCAAAGCCAAGGAGAGCAAGCTCAGAGGGAGAGGAAGGAGTGTTCCTCAGGGAACAGCAGATTTTACCGAGGCCACTGCTTTTCCTTGTCTGTGAGAGGGACATAGATGACGCCCATGAGCTGGGTCTCGACGATGTGCCCGTCGCTGGTCTTGTCGTACTGCATCAGCACCTGGTTCGCTCCCTCGGGCCCCACGGGCACGATCAGCCGCCCGCCCGGCTTCAGCTCCTTCAGCAGCTGCAGCACGGAGAAATCCCAGTCACAAGAGGCAAAAAAACCCCCACAGACAACGGGAATAAGCCGCGCTGTGAAGGTCATGACAGAAAATAAGCTTCCAGTGGTTCCCTCATTTTCTCTAGGGACACCCAGCACAGCCACTCTTACCTCCTTGGGGACGGTGGCTGCGGCCGCTCCCACATGGATGGCATCGTAAGGAGCCTCCTCGGGGTATCCCTGCCTGCCATCTCCAACTACAGAGGGAAAACACACAGGAAAGACTTTGGTTGTCATAACAACTCAAAGCATCAACACAAACTGGAAGGACTTCGAGGAGCAGAGCCAAGGGAAAAACCCCGGGATTGCAGGGAGCTCACCCACAAGCTTCACGCGGCCAGAGCTGAGCAGCGTCGGATCATCCTCTTGGACGTTCCCGATGGATTCGTGCACCAGCTCCTTGATGTGCTCCACACCCACAGCTTTTCCCGTTGGGCCAATCTGGAAAGAACATCAGTCAAACACCTGATGCCTCCCATATGGAAGAGACATGTTTCATAGGGCAGGTTTCAGCGGGAATTGGGGAATTTCCAGGAAGAAACTCCAGAACAGAGGTTCTGAAGAGAAGGTGCAAGCACTGTGCCCCTTCCTTGGTTTTAAGGCTGAGTAGTCCCAGTTACATCAGCTAATGAAGGGATGTGCTTTCCAGGCTGGGAATAGAGTGCCGTGAGCTCACCATCCTGGCGAAGCACGCGGTGAGGTATCCGCTCCCAGATCCCACATCCAGCGCCTTGGCACCTTCCACCAGCTGATCCTTGAGCAGCTCCAGCGCGTGGGCGTGCTGCAGGGACACCCAGGACAAGGAGGTGGGAAACATCCCAGGTTAGTCTCCTCTCCCAACACTTTTCCTTGTTCTCTGATTTAATCACAGCACACCTGGCCTCGTGCCTGACACTTCCAGGGCAAAACTCAAGTGTCAGACCTGGAAGATCTTTTGCAGGATATCACTTAGGCAGAGGCTCAGGAATTAGATGTGAAACAGCAGGAAAAAAGAGACAGCAAAAAAAGGGACAACATGGAATTGCCATCTAAGCACACTTTTAAAGCAACTAAAAGAGTATAGGGGAAACTCCTCTTAAAAAGAAAAAGAAACAAGCAGGATAATCATGTCCATTGGATGTTTCACTTGTTTACTTGAAGAAAAATTAAATATAAAAAGAGAAATAAACAATTTCTTCCATTTCTATTGAAAGTGAGGAGTTTTCACCTTACCATGTGTGGGGCGCTGATCGTAGCCTTGTAGCCTAAAAGGAAACGGGTGACACAAGTCATTTGATAAGGAATAAAATTCCCAATGGGAACAGTTCTTAATTCTCCCCCACCTTCCCCTAAAAACAGGAAAACACTTGTCTCCTTTCACAGAATCACAGGATGATTTGGGTTGGAAGGGACCTTAAAGCTCACCCAGTCCCAGCCCCTGCCATGGGCGGGGACACCTTCCCTTAAACCAGGTTGCTCCAAGCCCCATCCAGCCTGGGCTTGGACACTTTCAGGGATAGGGATTCCACAACTAGACCATGGAGCACGTGCCAAGGCACCTTGTGCCCTGCTGACAGCAGATGCTTTGCCAGAAGTGCTCACCAATGGATTGAGGAGAATCCATGTATGGGAAATACTTGATGTAGTGACCTCTGTCCGTAGCCAACAGCACATCGAAGACTCGCTGAGACTTAACGATCCCTTTTTCTGGGAAAGAAGGAAAAGAGAGACAGGCAGGACTGAAATCCTCGGCATTCCAGCACAAAGAGATTTGAAAGGGGAAGAACACTTCAGGGAGTTCGTGGATCTGGGGGAATTAATGAGGGGTGTGAGAGAGACAGCAAACACAACGCTGATGGAAGGACATCCTTTCCCATTCCCGCTAGGGGCCCAGCCGCCAGCTCATCTCCAGGGGGTGGCCACCTGCATCCATACCACTTCTGACACTGCCAAGTGTAACGGGAGTGAAATGGAGTCACGTTTCACGCCGGGAAGCGGAGACTCCTCCGGTTCAGGTTTCAGCAGTGAACTCAAGGGCCATGACTGGAGAGACATCCAACATCCCTTCACACCTTTCTGCGGGAATTCTGGGGAAGTTTACAGCTATTTTCATGTGTGTTCCAGCCCGCTGTCCTGAGCGGAAGCACCGGGGACCATTCCAGCCCCCGGGCAGTGCTGCAGGCACAGCATGGATGTCCGGGACACTCGGCTGCACCCCCGGGCTCGGAACACCGAGCTGCAGCACTTTAAAGGGCGTCACACACTTCCAGAGGCAGGGAACGAAGGTGTGGAGAGGCTTTCCTGCCCCTTCTGGCATAACACCTTGTTTCCAACTATAAATAGAACGAGTTCAGGCTGGGGCAAATGCCGAAATTCAGGAATATTAACTCCAGCCCTTCAGACTGGTCAGTGTCACACGGTGTGACACTAAATATCCGTACACAGACATTACATATCCGCACACTGACATTCCAACGGATGGTGTCGGGACTCACTGTAGAGGTTGTTGACCAGCTCCGCGTGCGTTTTCCCGCTGGATGTCCAGGCCATGGTCCTGGCGAAGAGCAGCCCCATGAGTGCCAGCACAGCGCCGGGCGGCAGCTGGCTCATCCCACGGACACCGCAGCGGCCTGCGGAGAGAGGGGGTTCAGAGCCACGCCAGAGCTCCCCGTGTCCCGCTGAAACACATCCCGCCCTCACTAAACCATGGGAAATGTGACAGAGGCTCAAGGATGTCACACCGCACTCGCCTGCGCCGCCCGGGACAACTTCCGCCCTGGGCCAACATGGCGGCGCGGCGGCGTCAGCGTCCCTCACCCTGCGGGCCAATGGGCGCGCTCGTTCCGCCGGCGACGCGCGATGACTGGCCGGGCCCGGGGCCGGTGGCGGCGGTGATTGGTCGGACTGGGGGCGGGTGACGGCGGTGATTGGCCGGGCCCGGGGCCGGAGAGGCGCGGGCGGAGCTGGCGCGGGTGCGCGGAGCGCGGGGCGGTGGGTGCGGGACCGGGGCGGCCCCTCCGCCTCACGGGCAGCCGCGGGGACATCGCGCCCTGGAGGGCCGCCGGGCGTCCTGGTGGGATGAGAATTCCCTGGAATGTCCGCTGGCGTGACTTGGGCAGAGGGAGGGAGGTGGCGGAGGCCTGGGCGGGCGGATCTGCTCGGTGTTCACCGTTTATTCCCCCCGTCGCAGGATCCCACGATGAGGATGATCGAGAGCGTGGACTCCGTGGTGACCAGGTCCAGCGAGGACCTCTGGGCTGAGATCTGCTCCTGTCTGCCACATCCCGAGCACAAGGACGCCGGCGATGCTTTCACAGACTCCTTCATGGATTCCTACGCCGAGGGCAGCGGATCGGGTGGCTCTTCCCAACCCACCCTGAAGCCCTGGGCGCCCCTGAACGACTCAGAGGTGTACTTGGCATCCCTGGGTGAGTGTCTCCTGCTGCTGAGGTGCCTGGTGACAGCTCTGTTTATGTGGTGCCAGTGCTGTGGTCAAAAACTCTCCTAACTATTTAAACACAGAATCTTACTCATTTTCTTCAAGTGCAGCAGTGGAAATGTGAAGCTCAGTCAGAGCTTCTTCAGCTCTGCCACAGAAAGGAACTTCTTATCAAGTAAAAGCTGAAAAAATTGTATTTTACCCTCCACAATAAGTGGGAGGCTGCACACAGCAACAGAACAGGTGGCAGAAGTGGCTTTTTAAGCTTTTATTTCTACCAGAACTTTCATCTTGCCTTCGTTGCTGTTTCACAGCGCACCAAGTAGTGCAATGAGAGTGATTTATATTCCAATTTACATGGAAATTGTGGGAACTCAGTGCCTGCAAGATCTGTGCCCTCCTGTGTGATTTCATGGAAACTGAGCAGTAAGTGTGAAAGTTATTAAAACCCCAAATGGGCAGAGTTGGCTGATTGCACAAACCTTATTTCCTTCAGAAGCATCACCTGAAAAATATCATCTTGTGTATATATAAGAAAGGGAGCCACGCAGGCTTGAAATACAGGGGGGAAATTACTTTTAAAATAGAAATTAAAATTGAAAAGTTAATTTAACTTACTTTTTGATACAGAAGTCCAGATCCTTCTCTTCTCTCCTTCCAGAAAAAACCATAACCAAGATAACAAAACCTCCTGTTCTCCTCACAGAGAGAAGACTGATGAGGATCAAAGGCCTGTCCCAGGAGGTGACCTCCAAGGACATGCTGCGCACGCTGTCCCAGGCCAAGAAGGAATGCTGGGACAGGTTCCTGCAGGAGAAGTTTGAGGCTGAATGTTACGTTGAGGGCCACGATGCTGATGAGAGGTAACGAGCAAGTCAGTGGGAAGGGGTCACCACTTACCTCTTAAAAACTAGAAAAAGGTTTTGTCAGGATATTACACAGAAATAGCATCTCCCTGCAGCTCGGAGAGGCTGCCACGGGATTCCTGCAGCATTTTGGGAATGCCCATTGGGGTTGTGCTAGAGGGAACACAGAGCATATAGGGTTAAAGCTTCCAGTGCTCCTTTCTGATCTTTGCACCCTTCAGACTGCATGGAAGCAGCTGGGACCTACTCAGTGATTTCCCTCCTCACATTTGGGGTAGGGAAGGAATGGAACAGAGGAGGGAATGTCCAGTGGGTCTCAGATGGGGATTTGGTGTTGGTGCCAGTCCTGAGATGAGATTTCCCTTCCCTGCCTCTCTTACAGTGCTTCTGCTCTCTCCCCCATTGCCCTCTCACAGATGATGTCAGAAGTAAGATGGGAGCCCTTTTCCTAAGCAATCTCCCATTCCCAATCACATGGAACGCTCTCCAAATTCCTCATTTCTCAGCTGACATTTTCCATGATTGCTTCTGGCTGACAAGAAGATTATTTCTCTCCCTTGAAGAAAATCTACTTAAGCCAGAACTATGAAAAGTAATCCCTGTTTGTAAGGAGGTTTCAGATGGTTTCTTTGGTCCCCAGTTAACTTCAACGCAATTTATATTTAAAACCAAGCTTGTGTGTGCTCTTTCTACTGCTTTTAAAGGGTGAGGATGTTATCCATGAAGGAATTTCAGTCCCTAAAACTTGACTAGGAAGTTAGAGGTCACTCTTGAATGGTGCTGAAGTTTTGAGTCTCACCCACCAATGTAATTAAACAAGCCTTAACTTTTAAGTGCACTGAATTATGATGTTAGACTGTTAGGGTTATATAGGTTCTTTAACCTTCCAGTGCTATTAATGCTCACACATTTTGAGATGTTCTTCCTGCTTTGGTTTTGTTCCCTTCCCTTCCCCCCCCCATATTTCCTGATCTTCATCACAGAGGGGCAGTTGGGGGTTTGGTTTGTTTCAACAAGAGGTTTTTTACTTCCAGCCCAGAAAGCTGGAAATTCATGGAATCAAAGACTGGTTTGGGTTGGAAGGGACCTTAAGGCCCATCCAGTCCCACATCCTGCCATGGGTAGGGACACCTTCCACTATCCCAGGTTGCTCCAAGCCCCATCCAGTCTGACCTTGAACATTTCCAGGGACTGGGCAGCGACAGCTTCTCTGGGCAACCTGTGCCAGGGCCTCAGCACCTTCACAGGGAAGGATTTCTTCCCAATATCCCATCTAACCCTGCCCTCTGTCTGATGGAGTTGGAGTCTTTGCCTACAGAGACAGGGGAGAACTGCAGGTGTGTGAAGGCTGAAAGGGATCCTGTGCAGGTCCTTTACCCTGAGAGAAACCAGAGCATAAAACGTGCTCTAACCACAGTTTAAAAGGCCCACCTGCAGGGAATGGCTTTGTAGAATGACACATTCTGCTTGTCCCTCTGGCACAAGGATCCATCCCACGCCAGACATCACCTGTGGGAACAGGAATACCTGCAGAGAGGCACGAAATGCCTGTGGAGGCTTTTCCTCTTGCTTCTCTTGTGTGTCCCTGTGCGGCTCTGTCACTCTGTGGTCTCACGGTGTCCCTTTCTGTCCCCAGCACGCTGGAGCACCTGAAGCGCTGGCTGCAGCCTGACAAAGTGGCCATCAGCTCCGAGGAGGTGCAGTGCCTCATCCCGCCGGAATCGCAGCCGGAGAAGCCAGAGGCCGAGGAGGAGCCTCCAGCTGCAGAGCAGTGAGAGCCCCCAGCTGTGCCTGGGGGCTGCCTCTTGTCCCAGCCCCCAGGAAGACGTACCCAGCCACAGGAGTAGCAGGGAGGGGGACACAGAGCAAATTATCAGTAATTGAAAAAGTAATTTTTAAAAGAAAGAACCCCCAAGATACCAAATTCCAGCTCTGGCGCTCTGCAGACAGCGACTGGCACTGGTAGGGACGAGAGGGAATGCCTGTGACACGGCTGAACCGAAACCTCACGCTGATCTTCTCCAGCCTGCAGCCACCTCATCATTCCAGCCTGGATGTGGATTGCTTGGAATCCATCAGGAGGCACATTAAACAACAACAACAAAAAAAGCAGTTGTTGAGAAGCACCAGAAAACATCGCGGTCTAGAATAGAGCAGAGAAACCACTGAATCACTGTCTTCCTGTCTTTTACCTTTTCATTACTCAGTTGGGCATTTTTTCCTCTCCTGCCAAGTCCACTTTGGTGTTTTCTCCAGATCTTCACTGTTTCAGTCTGCCTTGGCCCCAAGCTGTGCCAGGAAGAAGACGGATACTTCTCACCTCTGTGAATTTGGGACCCTGAAGGAAGCTCTCATTGCAGTCACTAAATTGATGGTGTCATTGACGTTGTAGCTATTTCACATTCCTCTCTGTAATGCACCCCCTAATATCCCACTTTATTGCCCAAACTCTCTATTATAGACTGGAGGGGGAGTATTTTTCCTCTTGTTGGTCATTTTGTACCTGTTCATTATCCCTTCAGCCTCTCCAGAAGAAGATCAGATGAGATTCTGTATTGGGAAACCAAGAGTGGTAGCCAGGGAGGCTATAAACAACTTGTTTTCATCACAGAATTGCACAGAATTCTCTGACTTGAAATATATTTAGTATTTAATTGTTTTTTTCACACTGCTTAACTCTGTGAAGGGTTCTTTCCCTTTCCTAATCCAAGAATCCGTGATTTTGTGCTGATTTTTCGTTGATCCGTGTGTTCTGCCACAGCACCAACACTGGAGGTCGGTAGAGGGAAGCAGCACAGTCTGTCAGAGCTCCTTAGGAGAAATTGTGGTTCTAGGAGTTAATCCACGCCGGATTCACACCGTGTTCATTTATGTATCTGTTTGAAAATACTTTTTTAGGAGTAAATTCTTGCTGGAGCCTCCCAGTTTCCTGTCTCTGTGCACAAACAGAGGCGCTGCTCTCTCGGTCGCTGCCTCACAACTCGGAGGTTGTTCCCACCATCAGCTTTCCTGGTGTAACTCCCACCCCAGGCTCACCTCCCAAAAAAGTTACGCTCAGAATTCTCCATTAAAACAATCCCTTGTTTTTTAAACCTTGAGAGATGGGGTGAATCATCTGAGTGCCAGTGATGCACAACTCGCAAGCCTCGTGTCTTGCTGGTTTGGTCATTAAATGTCCCTTTTAATTTATCCTTAGTGTCCCTTTTAATTTATCCTTTAACTGTCCTTTATTCTATTAAGTCTATGTTCTTGTGCAAATCTCTCTCACCTGATGTAACAAAGCTGTGACAAAGATGCAGAACTCTGAGCTGTTCCCAGAAATGGTTTGCGCAGAGAGAGAAAGCAGCAATTTCTCTGTCCCCAGCCTATTTCCCAGTCAATAAAATTCTTCTAATGGGTAGCAAGCACTGTGAGGATGCTTTATACTATTTTATCTGTTTTTAAACGTATCTGAGGAAGAAATGTACCCAAAAGAACTCCACATCCACATCACCAAGCATTTCCTTTGGAGAAGGGACATGAGGGAACAGCTCTTATCATTTCACTTGTAAAAATAATAACCATTCCAAGTTTCTCTGACCTGCTCTGTGGAAACGTGTAGGGCAAAAGAAAATCCAACTGATGATTGCAAAGATTGAGCAATATTTTCCTTAAATTAATCCATTACATAGAGTTAGCTTATTTCCCCCCCATATATAATAACCAAATGTAGTTACATGAATATAATTATATACAATTAAATTATAACATAGAATACAGACTTGGGGTGGGTTTATACTTAAATCACCATAAAAAACCCTTTAAAACTTCTTTAAAAAATCACTGAAACTGTGAATAGGAGTGTGATGTGTCTGAGCAGTGTTGTTGCACTTGGTGATGCCACACCTGGTTTGAGTAGCAAGGACTTCACCTCCCAGTATTGGGCTTTATTTTGGGAAAAACAGGCTGCTGAGCTCTTCTCCACCAAACAAACTCTTGCTGGTAAAAGCAGCAACCTCACTAGGGGAGGTTTTTGCTTCTGCAGCAACACCAGTCTTCCTATGTGTGGAAATAACTCCCACAGAGGGAGAATTGTTGAGGCTGGAAGAACCCTCTGGGATCATTGAATCCAAGCCCAGCACAGCTGAGCCCACCACTGTCCGGTGTCCCCAAGTGCCACAGCCACATGGCTTTTAAATCCCTCCAGGGCTGGGGACTCCACCCCTGCCCTGGGCAGCGTGTTTTTAACAATTTAATCCAAAGGAGACATCAGTGACAGCTCAGGGACAGAGAAGGGGCCCATCCTCAGTGGCGCAGGCAGATCTGCAGTCACGGTGCCTGGAGGCATCAGGTCCAGACCGTGAGGCACAGGCACAGAGCTGCCAGCAGATACAGGGAATGACTTTCAGGCAGGATAAATGAGTAGTCACAAAGGAAACAGCAGCCCCCCTCCCCTTTGTACCTTTTAAAGACAATATTTTACCTTTTTCTCTGCATGAAACAGCATTTCTGTACCCCTCGAAGCCATTGGAGACCCCACGTGCTGACAGAACCCTGCCCTGGAAGGGGTTTGCTTTCAAAATGGGGCAGAAAAAAGTTGTATCTAACACAATTCACGTGCTGCCTTGTCAGAGCAAGGGGAGGGCAGGGCTGACAGAGCACTTTGGGCAGCAATGAAAAGCTCCCACCCACCCAAACGGGAAAAAAAGTGGTTCTCCAGAAGCTTGGACCAAAGGAATCGATCCAACAGAAGCAGGAGCTGGCAGCACCCTGTGGTGATGCTGAGAATCACAGAATTCCAGGATAGTTTGGGTTGGAAGGGACCTCAGAGCTCATCCAGTTCCATGGGCAGCGAGACCTTCCGCTATCCCAGGTTGCTC
>QWTY01079339.1:0-10135 GCA_008033365.1 Pseudorectes ferrugineus | reverse complement strand
CTGGCTTTATCTGGCAGCTCAGTGGCTCATTGTGGGGAAACTTACTAATTTCTTGAATTATATCCACCTATGTGGAAAAATCATGGACTGTACAAATTAAGATCTTGCTTAAAGGGCTGTGAGTAGCCCGTGGCTTACATTGCATTATGTCATTAATCAGAGCAGAAGCAATTACATTTTGTTCTGTTCCTTTGTGTGTTGCTGCTAACTGCTGCACGTAGTTTGAAGGCAAATACATTTTTATCCATGCTCCAGCACTTCTCCCTGTTTATGTTGAAATCAAGGAACAAACCAGAACGAGGTACAGAAGAAGGTACCCAACACCTAATGGCACTCTCATGTTGAGCCCCTGATGAGAAATACAGCAATTAAAGCTTAGCTTAACTGTGAGGCGTTTTATCCTTCAGGAAACTTGAGGAGAACAGCAGCACTTAGAAACTCTCACAGAACTCTGGCACTACCAGTGGAAGATTAATCTCAGTGCTAAAACTTTGCTACTGATATAAATTTATGGTGCATTGTATTTTTTTACTGCTTAGAAACTTCCCTTCTCATAAGTGGTGATGTTGAAATACATTTCTTTGAAGATTTACTTCATTAAATTTTGTGCTAGTCTTGTTTGTAATTCTCAGTGCAAGGAGGTTGGCAGCAAAGAAATCCTGAAAGTAAACAAAGGCCTCCTTTGCCTCCAGGATATCTTTCTGCTGTTCTGGGGATGTCAGTTGTGTTCAATTGTGTGTTGGCTGAATTTATTTTATATGCCCATATTCATAAGCAATACATGAATATAATGGGACAAATTAATATCCATATTAGAATTCTGAATTAGAAAATAATGTTTGCTACTGATTCTTGGTAACAAACTGGTTTGGCGCATGACAGATTATGATCATAGGAATCAAAATTTGGCCTTTTTGAGGTTGAGGGGTTTTAGTGGGTTTTATTCTTGTTTGGTTGATTTTTTTGGTGGTATTTTTTTGTCAACAACCAGCATAATGCATTTATTGGCCTGAATAACAGATTTGATGAAATTGCTGCTTTCTGTTTGGGTTTTGTTGGACCTGTGACTGTTTTCAGTGTCTTGAATGTTGCAATAACTCTGGATCAAAATACAATTATTTAATCAATGGAGCACTGATCTATCTAGAAATGCAAATCTGCATCTGAAAGAACCCCAGTGACTGAAATCCGAAGTAACAGACATTCCATCCTTTTTAAGTAAACCAGGGAGAGGACAAGGAACGTCCTGCTTAAGGCAGGTCTGGTTTTGAGAAAGGAGATGATTTCTCTGGGAGCCCAGAATTCATGGCAGAGGAATCCCTGTCTTTCAGCATTAAAGCAACATTGTGCAAAAGGCAGTCTCAGCTTGAGTAAGAGTGGTAGCTGAGAAGGCCAGAGCGTTTTACTTTAGGAACTGTTTTCTCAACACAAGTTAGCACAGGTTCTTTAGCATGAAATTCTGAAACCACGTGGGCTTAAGGAAGCTGCGTATCTTAGTGGGTTTACTTTCTTTTCTGTTTGTTTACTTGGGTTTGAATTTGCACCATTATGATTTTCAGTGTTGTGGTGTAACTGTTGTACTGTGTAACTGGCTTGTTTCAGTGAGTGTTTGTGCTAGGTACACATCATGTCAAATTTGTGTTTAGAAATTTTTCTTGACTTATTGGCATTTCAGAAATCATGAAACTGAGTATTTGATATGACTGCCCTTAGTAAAGATACTCAGCTGATTGCCCTTAGTCTGATACTCAGCTGGCACTGTTGAGTTGGAAAGTGATATGAAAATTAGTCCAATTAGGAGAAATGAACCTAGGGAAATACTCAAGAAAATTAGGGTTCACTTAATTAACTGTTTGATAATTAGCTATTTAAAAAGCCTTAAACAATTAAGCAATTTAATTAATAGTTTACTGTGTTTTCCTTGCCTGAGCTTCATACAGGTTCAGATAGTATTCCACAAGCTGCTGATGTCACTGTAAACTTAATGGATTTGGATAACTGTGGAGTCATTTTCTCTTTTTTTTTTTTTTTAATTTTCTTCCTTTGCTGATGGAAATTTCTTTTTGTGCTCATTTACATCTACAGGTATTGTGTATGACTTAAGTAATTGCAATTACCAGAGACAGCATTTATGCCCATAGTTTAAAATTCAGAATTCTATCCACTCATGCTAGGAAGAAAGTGGGATAAGAATAGAAAATGTTCATGGTTCAAATTCTTAGTTTCTTGTACGCTGTAGTTCAGTATTCATGGTCAGATCATGACTGCTCTGATCACTAAGGCTTTATTCTAGTCCTTATTCTGTGTCAAATGAAAGCTGCAAACAGCCTTCAGTTCCCTCTTACAGAAGTATATACATAATGCAGTTGGGGAATTAATGGAGACCAAATTCTAGTGATAAATGTTATTGGCTGCCAGGGCCAAGGAAAGGAAAAAGGAGCCAGAGTATAATTTGAACCTGTAATTAGGTAGAATGGAAATAGAAATTCTAGAAACATTTCAGTACCTCCTATGAATGATGATGTATTTTTCCAATCTGTTAATAATTGGGGAAGGTCTTTAATTCTCACCTGTCAAAGATCTTTTTTTTTAGTTAGTGGGCATGGGTACATATTTTTGCATTACCTGATAGGTGTGAAGGGTGTTCACAGGTGAATTTACAGTATGTTGGGGACAGCTAAAATGAAGATGCAATTTCAGTCCTAAAATAAATTGGGCTTAGACCCCTCTTTGTCTCATACAGAAGATTTTCAGGATTCAATACCCTTATACAGGTGTCCATCAGCAAAATATTTTTATTAATATAATAACTATTAATTTTTACTTGATCTAGTTCTGAGATATTTCCATTTCCACTTGGATATAGTTTCATATTTTTTTCAATGGAGTGTGTAGAGGATTTGGAAGTTGTATCTGGAAATGGGACTCCCTGGAGAGCTAACTCTGGGATGGATCATTGGGGTGGAAATGTTCAGGGTGTCTCATATTGCCAAACGCAACATCTGCCAAGCTGTGTTAGCAGCCTCAGCCACTTTGTGAGAGGGCTCCATCCTTAGATGTAGCCCTGTAAGTCTTAGCTGTTAATTCTGGTCAGTTCTGCAATAACAGTAACACTTTTTAAATAAAGAAAATACTGCTTGCATTTGTGCTTTCTTTTGCCAACATCTTTGATGTTTATGGGTAATTTC
This sequence comes from Pseudorectes ferrugineus, assembly GCA_008033365.1. NCBI lineage: Eukaryota > Metazoa > Chordata > Aves > Passeriformes > Pseudorectes > Pseudorectes ferrugineus. The sequence goes on along the minus strand of QWTY01079339.1, from coordinate 6,947 downwards.
CTCTGCAGTAACCACAGTGAAGATCTACAGACATCACTCACAGTAATATGATGAAATATAACGTTTTTTATCTAATTACCATTTTCAGGAAGAGCTGGTTGGAATGAGGTTGGATGAGTGATCCTCTTAAAACTGGCTTAGACATTGTGGTGATCAGTACCCTTCCATATGTAAATTTAAAACTGAGAAGCTTGAAAACATGGAGTGGCATGAATCAAAATACTAGCACTGGTTTTGGCTGTGCTTATATATAAATAATATATTTCATAGTGCTGTGCTTTGGATTTCTGACTGAACCAGGAAGACTGTGCAGTGTCACTCTGTTTGTGGGTTGGATAAACTGTGATACTTCTGATCCCCAAGGGCAGGTGGGTGGGTGGGTGTTCCACAGCTGTGCACAGTGAGTGTCACCCAGTGGAGAGTACAAAATCCAGTTTTCCCAGCTGGTGCTAAAAAAAGGACCAGGCAACTGCAGGAAAATCACAGGAGTGGAGTGTTTTTTATAACATTGATTCAATATGGTTGCAAAAAAAAAAAAAAACCCAACCCAACATGAATTTCCAGGTCCATATGTGTAGCTTTTGATACAATTTGTGTGCTGTTAAGAAAACTGCGTGTGTAAGAGCCCTGTAGTAATCACAGGTGGTTTCCTTGGCTGCAGGAGCTGTCTACATTTGTACAGAAGATGTGTTCCCCAGCAAACGCTTGCAGCAGCTCATAGATCAACAGCATAAGCTGCGTGTAGATGTTCCAGCTGAAGTCATACAGAAGATCAGATTTGGAAACAGTATTTTCGTTGAGCGGGCAGCAGACCTGGTAAGTAGCAGCACAAAGTAAGAATGTTTCTAAGATTCTTGATCAAAATGGATTTGAGGCAGTATTTTACTGTTAAGGGGTCATTAGTGGAAGAGCAGCACCGTCCGTAACTTGTTTGGAATATTTAATGATAGTCTCATGTCTGGAGTGTTTCAGTGAGAACCACTCCTTCCCCAGGCAGGCTGAGAAAGTTGGGGCTGTTCAGCCTGGAGAAGAAGAGGTTGTGTGGGGACCTCATAGGAGCCTTCCAGTGTCTGAAGAGGCTACAGGGAAGCTGGAAAGGGACTCTCCATCAGGAACTGTAGATAGGGCAAGGGTACAAATTGAAAGAGGGGAAATTTAGATTAGATAGTAGAAGGAAATTCTTTAATGTGAGGGTGGTGAGATACTGGCACAGGTTGCTCAGAGAAGCTGTGGCTGCCCCATCCCTGGCATTGTTCAAGGCCAGGCTGGATGTGGCTCTGAGCAACCTGGTCTGGTGGGAGGTGTCCCTGCCCATGGCAGGGGGTTAGGACTGGATGATTTTTAAGGTCCATTCCAACCCCTTAACATTCTATTACTCTACAAAAACAGGAACAGTTTAGGAGTACTACACCCTTGAGATTTTGAAGTATCAGTAAAATCAGAGCTGCAGGTAAATGCAGGTTGCAGTTTGGTCTCTTCAGTTTTCTCCTCAGTAGAACCACCAGATGTGGTTACTGGTGAGACTTAGAGATCCACGAGCTGCCTCCATGATTGGAAACTCCTTGAGCTCATGTTGCGGTGGTGGTTGCTGTAGTTCACTCTGTTGATGTCCCAGCAGGGCTCCTTGCCCTGTGTCACCGTGTGTGTGTGGCAGGACACGTTCCAGCAGTGCATCACGAGGAGGCTGTCCCTGCTGCTGGCTCGGGGCATGGTGCGCCTCGTGGTCATCGACTCCCTCGCCGCCCTGTTCCGCTGCGAGTTCGGCCCTTCCGAGTCCGTGCTGAAGGCTCGGTATTTGCAGACCTTTGGGGCACAGCTTCACAGCTTGAGCACTAGGTTCAGGACTCCCATCATGTGCATTAATCAGGTATGATATCAAATTGCTTCTTATTCTATAGGGACTGTTTAATGAGTGGTTGGAGGGCGATGGTGCAATCTGTAAATGCAGATTTCATGGTGGTCTATTTATCACTGTCAGCTGACTAGTAATGACTGGTGGAAACTGAAGCTTCCTTAAACTGATGTACTTTAGTAAACGTTAACTACCCAAAGTTTATTGTTTAAGTTCTTATAGACTGTTAATGTTCTCAAAAGTTGTCCACTAAAGCTAACAAAAATGTATAGCAACTGCACAGAGTATCAGAGCAAAATAACAGAGTTCTTTCTTATCCCTGGCTTCAAATGCCATTGCCAGCAGGAGTGCTCTGGGAATTCTGCAGGCACAGTTATGTTCCAGGAGACAGTGAAGCACCAGGGACTTTGCTGCATTTCTGTGGAGCTCACCATTTTTGTGTAACTGCTGAGATTGCTGATGCACTAAAGTGCATGCACTGACTTGAGCTGGACCAAAACAAGGCCACAATGATACTGGTCAAAAAGAGTATTGTTTTGAGGAAACAAGGCAAGACACTGCTCTTAGTCCACTCACAAATTGAAGGAGCATATGAATGCCAGAGTTGAGGCATTCACACTCCAAATGTGGCCTTGGGAAGGGTAAGTCAATGTGCAGGCAGGCCACTGGGAAACTTCAAAGGTAGTGAAATCGTTGAGAACAGGGCACTTTTGGGAGATCTGGGCTTTTGTACTTTTTATCTCCAGCTGCAGCACTGGAACAGTTTTGTGATTGTGGGGGGTTTGTTTGTGTTCTTGGGTTTCTTTTAACAAATAAAGCATCTAGAAGTAGTTTGATTAATGTAAGCTGTAGCTTGCTAAATAGTTCTCACAGTGTAAACTCAGCTTGTAATTCACAACTCCCTTTTAGTTTGCCCACGAAAGAATAAGTGTTTTCTAACTTGGCTTAATATATGTTCTGATAACTTGGGTTTTCTTGCCTTGGTTCCCTTCCCTGCCCTCCTGCTTGCTAAATACAAACACAGAGCCCCAGGTGAGCTGCAAACCTTGTTTTTGTGCTTCAGGTGACGGATGCAGTGAGTGAGTCGGAAGCTGCTCAGTGCAGTTGTAGGTGAGTCATGCACACAGAGTGTGACAATGTCAAACACAGCAGCACTGAACCCCTCTGTCTTTTGTCACTCCAGTGTAAGCTGCAAGATCATGTCAGGAGCAGTGGGGCATTTACCCAGCAATGCTGGATTTGCTGGAGATCAGCACTAACTCGTGCTGTGAAGGGGAAGAAACTGTCATATACACTTACACCATATTCCCTAATCACAAGTTAGCAGGAAAAATTCCCTGGAGTTAATGGCTTGAGTACCTGCTTACACGAGAGTATTTTTGCATCTTGTCTCTGATGTAACTGAGTGCACCTTCTGTCTGCTTAAAAAATTTAGCAACCAAACCTTAGCAGTTGGCTTTGCTAGTGAGCTAAGAAAAAACCCAAAATAGTATCTTTTGACACCAAGATATTAACAGGATTCAAATGTATATATTTGTTGTTCGAATCCTAACTATAACCTTGATTTATTACATAAGCTGGGCGCTACATAAATGGGTGTTTGTGAGAAGTTCACTGCGTCCTTCAGATTCTGAAACTGACACAGAACAAGGATAAGGTTCAATTATTATTTTTTGCCTGGTTATCTTGTAGTTCTTTTACTGGAGAAATTGCACTTTTTCCAGGAAAAAGAACTGTTTTAAACATTGGGTTGAAAGTCATACATATGCAGTGTTCTGTTTACCCAACATTTCTAAATATACCTGCAAATAGAATCCAAGGCCAACAGTTACACACTTCAAATATTAAAAGTTCAACCATTTTTCTCTAGTGGTTTTCCTGTTGCAATGGGGGCCTGTCCAGACGGAGGTAGGTATTCCCCATGGCTGTAGTTGAAAGAATGACAGTTGTTCTGTATAGAAGCACTTCTCCTCCAACTGTTTCCTTGCCCCAGGGAGAACCTAAGTTTTGTGAGTAAACCCTGTCACCTCTTGTCTTCAAAGACCTGTAGTTTCCAATACATGTTAGAGAAATGGTAAATGATGTCTTCCAGTGCAGTTTTGTTATAACAGAAGGTATTTCATATGAAATCCATGCATGCAGAAATGTGTAATACTTTCTTTACAGGGCAGTGGGTAACAGAGTCACTCCAGCACTTGGAATAACCTGGTCCAATCAGCTGCTGATGAGACTGATGGTCAGCCGGGTATCCCTGCCTGGACACTCACCTGGAGTGGCATCACACTGCGCTGCAAGCATGAGGACTTTAAGTGTAGTTTTTGCTCCTCATCTCCCTCCATCCTTTTGCTACTATACAGTACAGCTGGAAGGTGTAAAAGGAATAAAATAACTCTTTTGCATAGTAAAGCATCCTGCTCCAAAAATGTATCAGAACTTTGCTTCAAGAAGAATTATCAGTAAAATGCAATTCTTCCTAGAGGAGAGGAATGGATGGTGAAGTATGTGAACAATGGTATGACTACATTTAGCCTTGTCTACATTGTGAAAGAAGATCTTTTTACACTTGGATATTCAGCTTTTCCTTGTGAGATCAGTGTCCTGAAGGTTCTGAAGGAGAGGGAAGCTGTGGGCAGATGGAGGCTGCACAGTGGAGTGGGATGTAGCAATCCCCATGATGGGGAAGACCTGATGTCTAATTTTATTTTAATAGCATGTTAGTCTAGAAACAGCATTTGCTGTAGTTTTGTACCTTCTCTGTTTCCACACCCAACAGGACTCGAAATTCAACCAGTTAATGTTGCATGCTGGTGGTTCTGGGTCTCATGCTGTCAGTTAAGGACAGCCATTCTTTGTAACAAAGCAGCTGTCCTATTTTAAAACCACTTAAGATTTTCAAGAAAGAAATACCATAAAGTTACTTGATTTTAACATCTTACTGTAAGAATTAAAATTGTACTGCCTTTGTACTAGATGGGTATATCTGGCTTCATAGCACTCTGAAAAATTTTTTAATTGTTTGTATCCACTCTTTTCCTGCTTTCCAGTCCCTTCCCTTCACAGTGAAGGCCTCTTTAGCTTCCTTCATTTGAAAGACAGCAAACCACATCCCCCCTCCCCTTGTTCTGATTGCCCATTGCTGAAGCTGTGTAACCTCAGGGCAAGGTCTCTCTGTGTTCTTCCTGATGCTCTGCCCTGCGCTGTGTTTTGCTGGATCAGCAGTCTTCATGGGCTTCTGGATTGCTGCCTCTCACGTCCTCTGTCCCTACTGCTGGGCTCTCAGCTCAGCCGTGCTCCTGAAGGGCACCTTCAGCTCTTTCCATCCATTCAGATGCTATTGCTCTTCTCAGGTGATTTTTGTTGTTTACTTAGAGCTTCACATGGGTTCCTGTCTTTGTGCCGTTTGTCACATTTTTCTGCTGTCCTCAGACCACTGCCATGACATCCACTCTTCTTATGGCTGAATTTTTGCACTGCTCTGTTCTATGTGAAAGCAAGCCAGGTGAAGTTACACTTTCCAAAGGCCTCTGTTCTGTGGGTGCCTGCTCTCATCAGTGAGTGATGCTCACTTGTTCACACACTCATCAAGCTTTCAGGTTTCCCCTCCTGCTGCTGCCTCCCCAGCTGCCCCAGACAAGAACTCCAGGTGTTTCTGTGGAGTTACAGTGCTCAAGTCTGTCTTTTGGCCAAGGAACACTGTGGTTGTGAAACAGCTGCATCCTCTGCCTTTCCCCAGTCTGCTCCTTCAGGACATTCATCCGTTTTTTCATGTGGAAGCGTGCAGCTGGGTAGCAGAAAGGGAAAGTTTTGGCTGGCTGTAAACTGCCTCAGCTGGAACTGTGGCAGAATATTTCTCAAGGGACAACTGAGTATGACTCAAGGAAAAGAGACCCTGTGGGACTGCCTCAGGAAGTTCCAGAGGAGAAGAGGCACAGGTTGAAGCTGAAGGAAGGAGAATGTAAGCAAGCAGAAAGGATGAGTTGCTTTCCGTGCCTTCTGCAACGCCTTCAGATGTCTTAGGGGACCTTGTGCAAATAGCACAAGTTGTGTTTAAGTAAGTTTTCCTAAAATGTCTTAATTCTCTGTATTTGGAAATGACTGCACAGTGTTTTTTAATAAAATCCAACCATGAAGCTTAGAAGCCTTTGTGTACTCTAAGGAAAAAGTGAGAATGCCCCAGCTCAGAGGCAGGGCGACCTCCTTCTTCAAACCCTGACCTTCTGTGCCTCCTCCCTAACAATTTCAATAAAGACCAACTACTGCAGCACAGGTAACACTCCAGTTCTTCTCTTCTATTCCTGGCCTGTGTATCTGGGCTGGAACTGCAGCCAAAATAATGTTCATCCTGTTGTGCTGATTGGAAAAAAAGCAGCCACGGAGAGATGTAGCTGATTAATGGGAGTCTTCAACCCCTACCTGGATATTCATTTACAGAAGAGCCTCATCCAATCCCAGGAGTTTCCTCGCTGTGCCACATATTCAGAACAGCGTGAAACATCTTCAGGCTCAGTCTGTAATGTTTTGATCACTCTTTTGCAACTTGACTGCTTGCAGGAACAGCCCTAAAGTGTTGAAAGTCACAGATGGGTCTGTAATCAAAGTTCCAGTTTACCTGTTGAAAAACGCTTCTACCACCAAACAGAAGTAACATTTTACCTGCTCAAGTGTTCTGTCATTGCCCCTGCTGGTTTGTTGGTTATTTCTCTCTCCAGCTGAGTCAAAGTACATTAGAGTTTGTCTCCTGGCTCATCAGCACACACAAACCCTGAAATCTCAAATCCACCTGAGCCCCACTAGGCTCACAGCCAGCACTCACTCCAGTTGCTGCCTGTCCCTCAGTCCCACCCCCAGGCAGCAGTGCCCAACACAGCACCTGTCTGTTGAAGCCTTGTGTCAAAAGTGTTGAAACATGCTTAAGTTTTAATAAATGCAATTTAAGAACCTTCCCTTTATACAGCTTTATTCATCTTTGGGTTTCACAACTGAGATTTGTTTCTATACAAGAAAAAAATTGAAGCAGTTTTTACAAAGAAGATTTACAGTCTAGAATGTATTAAGTCTTTATCCTGCAAGACTGCTTAAATATTTTTCTACACTT
>QWTY01079338.1:0-14491 GCA_008033365.1 Pseudorectes ferrugineus | reverse complement strand
AAAAAGCTGCATGGTCTGGCAAGGACCTCTTCATAGCTTTGGTCAATTTCACTCTATGATATGACTAGAAGAATAAACCTTTAATTTCCAAGGCATGCAAGTGAGGAAGCAGCCATTGTTGAGTAAACAAGCAGTTTACTCCTAGGCTCACAGCGTTTTTAAAATACAATTTTTGAGCATGCTTGAAGTCTATCCATTCATTCCCATGGAAAAAACATTAGGTTTAAACAGGGAGTGGATCTTCCCAGTGGATTTTCAATGTCTAGGCAAATTTCACTTAAAATTTAGGTTAAAACACCAGGCTCATGTTTGCTTATTCTTTTCTTTGTTTGAGTGTAGGAATTGATCATAAAGCCTACCCTCAAAAATATAAACCATGGTTTTATGACTTCCTTTACTAACCGCACTATCATTTATTTCCACCTCAATTTTTCTTTATGGGGTGCTGTGATAGATTTTTTTCCTGAAACTGCATTGTGGGCTCGGATATGTCACGTCTAATATTTTTGTCCTTTAATTGGTGAATTTGATTAATGATTGCGGGCTGCAACCCAGGCTTTGAACTCCACAGTGCTGCCCACTGCCTTCTCATCCAGTTTTCAAGGAACTTTCTGTTTCTATGCCTCTCTCACATGGAACTGGCATTTACCAGGGACCTGAACTCCTAAGCCTGGGGTGCCTGTGGGTGGGGGGATGCAAGGCGCAGTGAGCCCTCACTCTAGTCATGGCTTTCACAGAATTAGGTTGGAAAAGACCTCTGAAGTCCGACTTATGACTGAACATCCCCTGTCAACTCAAGCACGGCACCAAGTGCCACATCCAGTCTTTCCTTAAACACCTCCAGGGATGGTGACTCCACCACCTCCCTGAGCAGTCCATTCCAACGTCTGATCACCCTTTCTGTGATGGAATTCATCCTAAGGTCCAACCTAAACCTCCGCTGGTGCAGCCTGAGCCTGTGTCCTCTCGTCCTGTCACTGGTTGCCTGGGAGAAGAGACCGACCCCCACCTGGCTACACCCTCCCTTTAGGGAGTTTTAGAGAGCGATAAGGTCACCCCTGAGCCTTCTTTTCTCCAGGCTGAACATCCCCAGCTCCCTCAGCCGCTCCTCACAGGACTTCTTCCATAAGATCCCTTCCAACCCAAACCATTCCATGACTTCCCGCTGGCCGCATGAGATCCAGCCTCCCCAAAGCCCACAGAGTTGTTTCCAGAACCGAACATAAATACGTATTTACCCCTATCAAATGCAGGCAGAAAAATCTGAAAGCCAATCCAGAAACATAAAGGTAAATTGGGCTGCATTGAGTTACACCATCTGTCTGGCTGGGATACAGAAAGGAAATAAAGCAGAGACAGTGACATGCAAACCAGGCTGTAAAACGTATTTGCTCTTTGTAATCAAAGTCTGCAATCTGCAAGCCTGCAGAATTCACTGCGGGATCCTCAGTTGCTCCCGACTGACGTCCGTGTGTCCATGCTGCAGAAGAGCCCCAAAACAGCATGCTTAAATCTTACTATCTACTGCAATAAACACCTTTATTTTTACAACCCTTCCTTATTTGGCTTCTCGTTACTGTTGTTGCTTTCAATTGTATTTAAAATCGTTGTGTAGCATCCAGAGCCATTAGGGGATGCTTTATAAATACAATTAATTATCATTATTATTATTATTACAGCTTTACAATCTCTCTTTTCTCTTGCCAAGACCTGCTCCCTAGAGGTGGTTCAAAGCAAGAGAAGTTTTGTCTTGTTTTTCGTTTGACCTGCCTTATCTGCCTTAATTAAGTATCTGGGTTCTTCAGGGCAGGGAAGCTGTTTTTTAAGTCTGCAACCCTGAACTCAACCAACCCATGCAGCAAGATAAATATTCTGCTATAAAAATAACATTTGCAGCTGCAGTTAATACATCTGGCCCCTCTTTTAGTGAACAAAGCAGGAGGAAGATGCTCTGAAATACAGAACAAGTCAAAAACATTTCTCTCTTAAAGAACAACAAAACAAAATGAGGAAACAGCTGTTCTTAACAAAAAAAACCCCAAACATCACAAAGTGAGGTGTGACTGAACCGAGGTTACAGCATGAGAACGCTTAAAATGTGTGGGTGTTTGTCCAGGTGCTGGTTCTGCAGCAGAATCACAGATTCAGGATGCCCATTTGAGAAGCAGCTTGAGACACTGGAATTAAAGGGTCAGGACAGCATCCCAAGGTTTTTAATAAGCAGTTTCTTGTCTATCTAGAGCCAGTACCTAACTGCATTTTTCTAACTCCTATTCATTTTTTATAAGCACTGTTTCTTTTTATATTGAACCCGGTTTGACTAGTATATGCTATATTTTTCACTAAAGTATTTAGCAAGCATTTTTTTCCAAAGTATTTGCCAAATATTCGGCAAATGATTGGCAAATTTTGGGATTTCCCTGGACGCTTAATAAACACCCGGTGCTTATTAGGGTCTTGTCGGCACGGAAAAATACAAACACTGACGAAATGAGGCAGAGTTAAAAGTGCTGAGCCCGAGGGGCGGAGAAGAACGGCTGGAAAAGGGGATCCGTGTCCCCGCTCCGTTCCCTCCCGGTGCTGCGGGAGCGCCTGGAGGGACCCCGGACCCGCGGGGCTCCGGTGCCATCTGCCGGGGACACCGCGCACGGCAAGCGGGGACCGCGACCGCCACCGGGGAGGGAGCTGGGGGAGCTCAGCCAGGAAAAAAAGGAGGAAAAAAGGACCTTATGGCGCTCCACAACTCCCAGGAGAGAGATTGTAGCTAGGGGTGGGTCGGTCTCTCCTCACAGGTAACAAGCGATAGGACAAGAGGAAACGGCCTCGAGCTCCAACGGGTTGGATATTTGGGAAAAATTCTTCACCAAAAGGGTGGTCAAGCCCCGGAAGAGGCTGCCCAGGGTAGTGGTGGAGTCATCATCCCTAGAAGTGTTCAAAAACCATCTGGATGTGGCACTTAAACAGCTGAGTTACCCTAAAGTATCCACGGATGGCTCTGATCGTCTGATCCTAAAAACTAATTTGATTGCAAAAGGCTCTTTATTTTTTAATTCAGCTGCATTCTGAACTCCGCATTGCACTGAGGGGAGTGGATTTTCCAGAGTATGTGAACATCAGCCAGCAGCAAGGTCTCTTAAAGGAAAGGGACACGCTTCAAACAGTTCAGTGTTTGACATAAATCCATTGTGTCCTGACATTCTCCTTATTTGACAGCTCTTAATTATGAGTACATTTGTGGGGTGTATTTTAGCAGCAAGATGTTGGCTGTGTTTCAGATTATGGACATCCATATGCAGAGAAAGCCTGGTGTAGCCATCCTGCTGGGAACCTGCAGGGAAAAAAAGGGCTAATTCTGCTCTGCACATGATGCAAGTCAACTGCAATCCTCCTCCTCTCCGTTTTTTTTCTTCCAGAGTCACATCAGCATCACTGAAAACTGCACAGGGTCCCAGCTGCCGAAACCAGCTCCAGCAGGGCAGGCCATCTGCCTGCTCCAGCTGGTTTGTGGCTGGTCACACATTAACTCCTTTAAACAGGTCTGTGTTAAGGTACAGCCTCCCAAAACGCTGCTCCGGATTCACTGGAGGTCTAAAATGACCGCATGGAATTTGACCCTTCGAATTCTTCCAGCCGGTGTTGCAATGCTGTTAATATCCGGATTGCTGAGGGCAGCTGGTGGTACCTTGGACCCTCCTCATCGTCTGTGGCTCCGGAAGATGAGTCCTGCTGAATCCCGTCGGGCAGCTGGCAAGGTCCTTGTCCCTGTCACAGAGGCAGAGGCAGCGCCAGGTCTGTCGTGCCAGTGGTGGGGGAGGCCTCAGGGCACCCCTGCTCATCCACCCAGGTCCTGAGGTGCCTGTTCTGCCACTTTCCAGCAGGACTGGGATCCACGTGTCACGACGGAAACACAAAACAGCGCTTCTGAAAGCGATCAGAGTTGATTTCAAACAGCACCAGCAAAACACAAGGAAAGGGATTTCGATCACAGCCCTTCTGTGTGTATTTGGCTCTCTGGGGGCTAGCCCAGGACCTGGCTCTTGGGACTGGGAGGCAACATTTCTCCCCCAAACCTGAAAAATGGTCATTTTTATGACCAAAGTCCTTTTCCCCCAGGTTTCTGCCTGATTCTCTCCCTGCTCTTCACCAGCCCAGGGTATTGATCTCAGCAGGGTCACCAGTAGACTTCAAAGGGACTCACACTTGCGCTGCTCGTTTAGGACCATGAATAGCACCATCTGAGCCTTATCATTTCCCCTCTGCCTCCACGGGAGATAAGGCACCGCAGGAACCCTCGGGCCATCTCGCAGCCAGGCTGGTGACAGTCACACCACCAGCCAGTTATCACCTTTTCTGATAACCATTTCTGTTTCTTCCTAGCTGCCCCTGCAGCACCATCCTGCAACCACTGGCCACAGGGGAGGAGGGAAAGATCATTGAGAGGAGCACTTTTTTGTCTGGAAATACCCTGATTTCATCAGGACACATAAAATCAGAATGACTGTGACTCACCACTACTACTATACGATTTTTCGTGATGTCACATCATATTTGAAGGGACAAGGGGATAAGTGAAACATTAACGAGACGTTACATTTCGTGCTGGTGACACCACAGCTATAAAGCACCAGGGCAGCATTTAAACAGCTGGAAAACCGAGACCCACTTTCCACTGCAATTTTCCGTGCGTTAGCAATAGGTTTGGTTACAGCTACTTGGTTACGAGTACCTGCACTTAGGTAAAATTTCACTCCTGCAACAACCGAGCCTCCCACCCAAACCAAATCTGCTTCTTGCCAGGTGCTGGGCAAACGCAGCCATTCCAACCTCCTCATCCTGCCAGCTGCACCACTGGGCACCGGCCTGCTGGGTGGCAATCCCTGAATCAGGGACAATCCCTGCTCATGAGGTATTGGTGGGTGGATGGAGGAGAAGGGCAGGCTGCCCACAGCCGGCTGCCCTCCACTGTTTCCATGATGCTGATGGCAGAGGGGACATTCCTTCTCTCAGATGTCCCGTTCCTGCCTTTGACAGCCCCTGTGTTGGGGGACCCACCTCACAGACAGCACCTAGAGGGTCCTAAGCCATCGCCCTACAAGTTCTCCAGTCCATAACCACCACCTGGGGGCCTCTGGACCTCTGGTGAACCCCTGCTCAACACGTGGCTCCTCAGGGGATCCCCATCCCAGAGCCGATGAGCGGGAGAGCTCCAGATGTCAGCAAACAAACAGGGGGGTCCCCTGCTCTTTGCACAGCAGGTCCCCAAACCACCAACACAAACAGGGGATCCCCAACCCCCCAAAACCCCACGGTGGGCTCCGGCTCTGGCCAACACGTGTGCGTGGGGGATCCCCAGCTGCCGCCAGGCGGTCGGAGCACAGCCGTGGGGGTCCCACTCCCGTTCGGCTCCCGGACCCGGAGCACGGAGCTGCCGGTGCCGTACCGAGCCGAGCCGAGCCGAGCCGTTCCGTTCCGCCCCGCCCACAGCCCCGCGGCCCCGGGGGCGGAGGCGACCGGGCCGTGCCCATAAGGCGGCGGAGGCGGCGCGGGCGGCACCGGCGGGCGATGGCGGCAGCGCGGTGCCTGCGGGGCGCCCGGCGCCTCCTGCCCGCGGGCGCACGGCGCGAGTGCTACGAGCTGGCCCGGCTGGCGGGGCCCGTGGTGAGACCCTGGGCGGGGAGAGACGGGGAGGGACACGGGGACACGGTGCGGGATCGCGTCCCCGGGACGGGGATCGCGGCGGGGCTCGGCCGCCCGGAGCTGGGCAGCGCTCCCCGGGCGCTCCGGGATGCCGAGGAGGGAGACTTCGGGCCCTGCCGGTCCCGTGCCGCCGGGTTTCGGCTGCCTCCAGCCTCCGGGCACGGCTCTGCCACCGGGGATGTGCCTCCCGCCCGCGCCGGGGCCAGCGTGGTCCCTCCACCACTCTTCGTGCCTGGGCTGGCGCCCGGATCCTTACTCCTTGCCCCAGGAGCTCTTGCTGCTGCCCAGCGTGGTCCCCGCAGCACGGCTTTGGAAGAGGAGTGGTGGGCTCGGGGAGGGGGACTAAGCTGTTAAACTGCTCTGTGAAACCAGGCCTGAGCCCTGGCACTGCCACTGTCACTCACCCACTGAGTGACAAGCGAGTCACTTCGCGTAGTTCCAGGTCTGTAGCTGGCCCTTCCAGCAGGCTCTGGGTGCAAAGGTGCATTATGACTCACTGTCCTGAAATCCTCCCTGGACTGGAACTGCCGTCTGCCATTTGTCTGGACCCTCTGGGGGGAAATGGACCCTTTGGCAGTAGGCAGAGACAGTGCTGAGCACATTTTGCAGAGGCTTCTGCAAAGGGGAACCACACACCACAGCCCTGGTCTTAATCAATCGCGTGTGAAATTTTGTGATTTTAGTCTTCTGCTATATCTGGTAAATAAGCACCAACTGTTAAACTTCTCAGAGGCACCCTCCCTGACATCAAATCTCTGACCTGCTGTGTTCAGTCAGCAGAGGAAGTCTAGATTAGTTTCCGTTTCTGTAGCTGAACACATCAAGCCCTCTCAATCCCCTCAAGCGTCCTGCCTGCAGCACAGCCTGCTCCTCCACGTGCACAGACACCTCAAACCCAAACCTACAGCTGCTGTTTAATGATCGTTTCATGATAAACACTGTGCTGGAATGATGCTGGAGGTACCAACCCCTCCGGTGGGGATTACTCACAGCAGTAGGTCGAACATGCCTGGGCCTGGCAGCAGGACTGCATCTGCAGGCAGCAGTGGGAGGTCTGCGGAGGAGAAGGGATTGTTCTGCTCTTCCTCTGACCCCTCAGAGCTGGTTCTCCAGCAGCTCTGGGCTCTCGGCTTGCCAACTGCTGTGTGGGAAGGAGTGTGAACAGCTCCTGGGCATGGTTTCCAGCTGTGCCCACCCCTCAGTGGGTATAAATGTCCCTAACTCCTGCCATCTGGTTCGAGCTGCCCTCTGGATGGCTGTAGAGGGGACGTCCTCCTGCCAAGGGAAAATGAGGTCTGGAGAACAATCTCTGCTGCAGCATTGTTACACACTGCTGGCAAGGAACACGCAGACTGGCCTTGGTGTCTCTCCAGGAGGAGAGGATGTTGTGGTTTTAGAGGATAGTTTTCCACAGATGCACGCAAATGTGGAAAAGCACTGGGATGTTTTATTTTCCCTTCTCTATGCAGCCTTCGTCCTGGGAAAGAGGATTTCTAGTGAAGCCCTTAAGCCTCTCTTAAATGAGGTCATCTGGCAGATTGGCTGTGTAACACCAAAATACCACAGGGCAGGTAGATGTTGGCTTTGAAAGACAAAGTCACCAGAGCCTGTGTGAGTCCTGAGGCTGCCTCCCCTGCCCAGCAGCGTTGGCAAGCAGGAATGGGTTCCCAGGGCCTCAGCAGAGCCCTGGCCTCAAGGCATGGACAGAAACACCAGGAAACCTGAGTGTTCATAGTCCATCTCCTGGGGGAGGAGTGGTGTTCCACAAGCCCTAACAGGCCCTCATCTCACCATCTCCTTCTCCTCTCTTCCCAGTTCTTTGCCCAGCTGCTGGTGTTCCTGATCAGCGTGGTCAGCTCCATCTTCTGTGGCCACCTGGGGAAAGCCGAGCTGGATGCTGTGACCCTGGCTGTGTCCGTACGTATTGCTCCAATTCCCTGTGGGTTTCAAACATATGAACTGTGTGTCACTGAAAAAAGAAGAAATAAAAAAACCAAACCTGTAAGAATGTGTATGTGAGGACCCTGTTCTTTCTTTTGCCCTGAGCACAGGCAGGAGAGGGGAGCTGAGCAGTCAGTGCCTGTGCTGGTGCAAGGCCAGCACCTGAGAGCCTCTGGCCACCTCTCTGAACTCACCAGACCTGGGCATGTAGCCAGGAGCAGCACTGTTTGTTGTGGTGCTTTAGATCTTCACCCCCTGCTAGAAGATCCTTTTCCCCACCAGAGGGGAGAGGAGGCTATTTAGCTAAAAAGACTCTGTTATTCTGAGAAATAGAGAAGGACTGGAAAACTTCCCAAAAACTTGTAGCAGAACTGTCTCCCCACCCAGCTGGGAGGGACGCAGTGCTGTGGGCCAAGTTCCCTGTCTCTCCTCCAGGTTATCAACGTGACAGGCATCTCCATCGGTTCTGGCTTAGCCTCAGCATGTGACACGCTGATGACCCAGGTCAGTAGCAGCTCCCCCTTTCCTGTGCCTGGGGGGGTTTGCTGGTGGTGTCTCGCCTCCTGTGCAGTGTGATCTGGGCACAAAGGGCAGGGGGGTGGCAGCTGCCAGACAGAACAGGGTTGCAAACACTCTGGCTGGAGCCTGCTCCCTCTCCAGGGAGCCCTGGGTCATGCCTGGGTACCAAAGGATTTGCAATCTGCCTGAGAGCAAGTTACACCCAACCAGCCTGGCATTCGCAGCTGCAGGGCATGGGAAAGGCATTTAATTGTCCTGTTGTTGCCCTGACCCTTTGGCTCCCTGTGATGCCCACCTCGATCCTCTCTCCTGACTCAGACATATGGCAGCAAGAACCTGAAGCAGGTGGGCACCATCCTGCAGCGGGGCATCCTCATCCTGCTGCTGTTCTGCTTCCCTTGCTGGGCCCTCTTCATCAACACCGAGAGGATCCTCCTGCTCATCCGACAGGACCCCGAGGTCTCCAGGTCAGGGGTGAGATCCAGCCCTTCTGGATCAGGCATTTGCCATGGAGTGCTGAAATCAAGGCTCTCTGGAGTTTGAGTGCAACGCTGTTTGGCTTGGCTCTTGCTTTGCTGTATCATTAACTGAGGAAACAACTCTCTTTCCAGGTTAACTCAGCTCTACGTGATGATCTTTATTCCAGCACTTCCTGTAAGTCTCTGCTAAAGCTGTTGGAAGCTCTGTATCCCTTAGTAACACCAGGGAAAGGAGGGAGGGCCTTTGCTATGTGGCTCACAGGGCAGGTTTGGGGTTTTACAACGTGCCCCTTGACCTTGTGCTGTACCAGATGTGCAGCTGCTGGACCAGCAAACAGGGGTTCTCTCATCTTCCTGTGCAAAGGCCTGTGCTGTAACTCGTGGTGGACATTGGAACCAGGGCCTCCAGCCTCACTCTTAACCCTGAGATAAAGGCTGGAGCTGTTCCCACCCTCACAGCTGCTGGGCTCTGACTCCTCTGAGGCAGGGAGCAGTATAAGGGTCTGTAGGTTTATCCTTTCTTCCAAGCTTTCCAGGCTGTCTCACGCTGATGAGGAAGCATTGGAGATTTCCCATTTGGAGACTGATCTGTCTTCCCAGTGGGAATGGGATGTGCTTTCTGTCGCTCTTGGTTTTGGGTGCTGGCAGTGCTTCAGCTGGAGCACGGGGGTTTCAGAAGAACGTGGTGGGGGGACTGATCTGTCACCGTTCAGTGGTCACTTCGCTGTTGAACCACAGTGTGGTGATGAACTGAATCCTGACTTTTGCAGGCGGCGTTTCTGTACCAGCTGCTGACAAGATATTTACTGAGTCAGGTATTGTACGATTAGCCAGCTTCTGGCTGTGGAATAAAGGTATTCCCAGGAACGTGGATAAACTCGGGGATCTAAGTTCACCCTGTTCTGGGGAGAGCTGGGCTGAGGAATATGTGATGCACAGCTCCCCAGCCAGCCCTGGCTGAGCTGTGGGAATCTCCTTTAGCTGGCTCCATTTCCTACTTCCCAACTGTGTTTTACGGGTTGCACCAGCTCCCGAGCTCTGCTTGTCACCTCCTGCACGTCTCACACAGCCCAGCTTCACCTGGAACATGAGCTGCCTTCCTGGCTTTCTCCTTGGGCATTGCTGGAGGTCTCCCTTGTGTTCACTGGATGGGGCTTGGGCTGCGTTTTGGGGAAGCAAATTCCAAAGTTCCTCCTTGGCTTCCAGGAGATCATTATGCCTCAGGTGGTGACCGGGATTGCAGCCAACATCCTCAATGCGGCCATGAACGCCTTCCTCCTCTATGCTCTGAAGCTGGGCATGGTGTAAGTGTGAGCAGGGCTGGTGACGGTCTCTCCCTGGGTGCAGGGGTTTGCTCAGGGCTGGGGGGCTGCCCTGGGTGCCCAGTTCTGCCACCCTCTCCCCACAGCCCCCAGTCTGCAAAGCTGAGGCTGGAGGGGTCTGTCCCTTACCTGCAGCAAGGGTGCTGTGTGTGCCCCTGGGTCTGTCCTGCTGTGGCTGAGGAGGTGGGGAAGGATGTCACTTGTAACCTGCCTGTCTTGCTCTCTCCCCAGGGGCTCTGCCTGGGCTAACATGGTTTCTCAGTACACCCAGGTCATCCTCCTTGTCCTTTACATGTGGTGGAAGAAGATCCATGTGAAGACCTGGGGAGGTACGGTTCTACCTTAATCCTTCAGAATACCAGTGTCTGGCCCTGGGAATCTGGCAGTCACCAGCACCTGACAAAGGGATTGCCATCCCCTCACAGTGGGAAGATGCTGTAGCCGTGTCCTCAAGGCCTTTACTGTAGCTCCAAACGCATTCTTGTCAAATATTCTGTCTCAGGAATGCAGCGTGGCACAGCAGCAATCCTGGGCTGATGTCCTGTGAGCTTCAGGGGTGGTTGTCCTTAGAGAGTGTCCAGGAGAGGATGTGGCTCCCCTTTAGGGGAGGAGATGGAGAACACGTTCATTCTGCTTCACCTCCTCGTGTCAGGTTGGAGCAGGGAGTGCCTCGTGGACTGGGGCTCCTTCCTCTGGCTGGCAGTGCCTGGCATGGTCATGATGTGCATTGAGTGGTGGACCTTTGAGATTGGGAGCTTCTTGGCTGGTGAGTCCCAATCCTCTTTTCCCTCTGGTTCCTGGTGGCTGCTGCTCAAGTGTGTCCCCCGAGCTCCCCTGCCATCAGCAGCCTCCTCACCTACGGGGTTGGGTCTGCAGGATGCTGCAGGTGTTCCTGTCTATTCCATGGGGATAGATGCCTCCTTTTCAGCCAGTAAAGGAGGTGGCAAATCTTTTCCAGGGCTGATCAGTGTGGTGGAGCTGGGTGCACAATCTGTCATCTACGAGCTCGCCAGTGTCGCGTACATGGTAAGGGCTGGGGGTGTGCAACCCCAAACAGCCTGGGAGGAACCCCAAAACAGTGGCTCTGTGGATCAGTGCTGAGGTGGGAAGCAGGGGTTGGTACCAGGCAGGAGATGCCTCTCAAGCCTGCCATGCAGCTGCACATCCAGGGTGTGCTGCAGATGGAAAATCCCTTCACTGCAGCAATGCCAGTTTGTCCCAAATTCCCCACTGGGGAAGACGAAAATCACCGCAGGTTCTTCTGTCATGCAGGCTCTGCTGTCACCCACCCCCTCATGTCTCCTCAGGTGCCCCTGGGCGTCAGCGTGGCTGCGAGTGTCAGAGTGGGCAATGCCTTGGGAGCAGGGGATGTGGTGCAAGCCAAGACCTCCTGCATCACTGCACTGCTGTGCACAGGTCAGTGCAGTCCTGCAGAGCAGAAGAAAGGGCAATTATCAGCAAATTGTGCCAGGGACCTCCCACAGGAACCCAATCCCACTTGTTTGGAGCCTTTGGGCAAGGCAAGATCCTGACTCCTCTTTTCTGTTACGAGCCTGGTGCAAAGGCTGTGATAATTAAAAATGCAGTTTAGTGTTCCGTCCTCACACTCCAGAGGGTAGAGGGAGTATCTGGGGAGAGTGTGAGGAAAACCGACTTGTCCTCTGCTGCAGTCAGCAAAGTCCAGTCCCCACCACACAAAGCCCCTGAGGTTTGGGCCTGGGTCAGGAGCAGGATGTGCTGCCCTTGAAGCAATTTAACTATTTCTTTTTCTTTCAGGAGTTTTTGCTGTGGTGGTTGCAGCATTACTGGGAGGCCTAAGAAACGTGGTGGGATACATCTTCACCAATGACACGTGGGTTAACAGCTTTCTTTTGAGCATTACTGCCTTCTTGGGGGGGTGTTATTTATACCCCAGAAACTGCTGACAGATAAGAGTTCATAAACCCCCATCTGGCAAACGTTCCTCAAAGGTTCCTCCCCATTTCCCTGTGTCCCTGGGCAGCACAGCTACTTCTGACACTGGGACAGTACCATGGTAGCAGGCTGGGATCAGGGAACTGGGACCAGCCTTTGTGGTTGATTGGGGAAGATACGTGAGAACCAGGGACTGGGTGGTGCCGCTTCCCCTGATCAGTCCATACATCTTCCCAACAGGGAGATTGTCAGCTTGGTGTCCAAAGTGATGCTCATCTTTGGTCCGTTCCACTTGCTGGATGCAACAGCAGTGAGTATTCCAGCACGTGGAGTGATTCCTCTTACAGCTTGGGGTGCAAAGCTGCCTGAAGCCTGCTCTGGACCTGTTAAAATGATCCACAGAAGCAAACTGAAAAACTGTCACCTGTAGCACCTCGGTGTCCTCTGTGCTTGTAGCTGCCCCTTGGCATTGCTGCAAACACCCCAATTTTTCCTCCTCTTTTCCCATGGCCAAGGCTCCAGCTTTTTACTGATTTATCAAAGCAACACAAGTGAGCAGCTGGGTCTTCAGAGATACCAGGTTCTCCCAGCACTCTGGGGTACTCAATAGACAATCATTTTGGCCCGTTTCCTTCTGGAGGAGGGACGTGGGCACTGTGGGGAAGCTCTTCGGGATCTGCTCGGTGTCTGGGTCGGCAGCTGGAGCGAGAGGAGCCCCACACCATCTGCTCCAGATGTGGCTTTGGTCCCTCTTGGCTTGGTGGGACAGTGCTGTGGGTTTCCCTGTCCCCAGGGCTGTGCCATGGCCCAGAGTCACCTGGCAGTGACCCCTCTGCCCGCTCTCCTCAGGCGACGTGTGGCGGGGTGCTGCGGGGCACGGGCAGGCAGAAGCTGGGTGCCATCGCCAACGCCGTCGGATATTACACCATCGGCTTCCCCATCGGCATCTCCCTGATGTTCGCAGCCAAGATGGGGGTGTTAGGTACGTGTGCCCTCCAGCTGGTGTTGGGTTAGCTGTGCTGAGCAAAGGCTCAGCCCTGGAACTCGTGCCGGGATCTTCCTTTGGCTCAGCAGGGCTGGGTTGCACGCTGCTGTGTTTGGGGCAGGCACTGAGTATGTCCCAGGAAATCCAGGCTTACTCCCAGCTCCCCCAGGAGCTGTTTCCTTGAAAGTTCTTGGGCTGAAGTCCTTGGGCATTCTGGCAGTGGCTGGCAAAGGCAGGTTTTCCTCAAGCCCTCCCTGAAGTGACCTCCCATTGCTGCAGGTCTGTGGGTTGGGATGATCATTTGCATCTCCGTGCAAGCCCTTTCCTTCTTGGCTTTTGTCATCCGCATGGATTGGAGCAAAGCTGCAGAGGAGGTGAGAACTGTGCTTTTCTCTGGTAATTCTTGAAAGGTGCTGAGTTAATTCCTGTTTCAGTACAACACTACAGCCCTCTAGGAGGAGGCAGAAGTGAACTGGGATCTGTCCTTCTCCTGTAGCAGAGGAGCAATTTGGTGCTGAGAATGCTTGTCTTGGGAGAGTGGAGGGTTTTCTGGGCTGGGCAGGACACTCTTGCCCTGAGAAGAGCAACTCTTCTCTGTGATTTTAGGCTCAAGTCCGAGCTGGAATGAAACAACAAGTGGAAGACGTGAACTCCAGTGGCACAGCTGCTAACAAAACACCTGCTGTGGGTATGTAGCCGGGCCTGACACCAGGGAGGGAGCCCAAATTCTCCACCCAACCCCTTCCTTTCCTTCCCAATTGTGGCAGCCATGTCTGTCCTGGAGGCTCAAATGGCTGGAAAGAGCACAGAGCCCGCCTCTGTCCCTCAGGTTACACCTCCCTTGACACGGACACTGGGGACACTGGGGACACCACGGTGCTGCCTGAGAGCATCGTGATGGGCGAGAGGCAGCCTGACCACGAGCTCAGCACCCAGGAGGAGCCTGTTGTTGTTGTCCCTGTTGCTCCCCCTGTGGAGTGGAGGGCTGTGATCGTCCGCCGTGTGCTGGCTGCTGCTGCTGCCATCGCTGTCCTGCTGGTGGGAATCCTGGTCCGGCTCCTGACTGGCAATGGCTAAAGCCAGGGACACTGGGGAACTGTGCAGGGAGCAGGAGGGCACCTGGCAATGGCCCAGGAGGATGGTGTGGGGAAGGAATTCCCCCTCAGTGCCTTACAAAAAGTCCCTTTGCACAGTTTCTGGTTAACTCACGACGTTTTATCCCACACGCAGAGTTCTTAAAGGAGGTGAGGATGTGGCACCTGGGAAAAAAAAGTGCTTGAGAGCTGGTTCCTCTCCTGCACTGCACTGGGATGTCACTCGTGAGAGGTGGGAGTGTATCCTGGGGCTGACCTGGGAAGGATTCAGGTTCCTGGTGCTGCTGTCCTGCTCTCTGGGGACATTGGTCCATGTCATTTGCTGATGGCAGAGGCTCCTGCTGCCCACAGCATGTTTCCTCACACAGCAGCCTGTGCCAGCATCTTGGGGTGGCAAATCCCACTTGGAGCCACTGTGGCAGCACAGAACGAAATGGATTTTGCTGGAAGATATCTGACTCTGCTGCTGTTGGGTGCTGGCTGCTGGCCCTGACCCCGCTCTCCCTCTGCAGGGCGGGCACAGGGCCTAAAGCAACTCTT
>QWTY01079305.1:0-15360 GCA_008033365.1 Pseudorectes ferrugineus | reverse complement strand
GGGCACAGCAGGGCCAAACTCAGGATCAAGGCTGTGCAGGTGACAATAGAAGCAAGGGACAGTGCTCTGGGGCCAAAGGGGTGAGGCAGGGTTGTCCATTATGAGGACTGTGTGTTGTGTTGGATGGTGATAAATAAGAATTTAAAGCTTTCTTCTGCACTCCTTCTCCAAAGTAAATCCGTGCTGGAAGAGGGGACTGAAATCCTTTGAATTGTACTGTTAATGGTACAGTTAACTAGATGCACATTTCTTTCACAGCCATTTTTACTTGTAATGACATCTTCTTGCATGTGAAGTTTGGCAGGAACCTCAAGCCTCACCGAGCTGTGAGGTGCAGCTGACCGTGACTCTGAAGTGCCGCTGGTTCCATCTTCGCCCCGTTCCTGCCTCTCCCAAGGCAGGGGCAGTGGCTGGCGCTGGCAGGCCCAGCAGTGCTCTCCCAGCCAGCCTGCCCCGCTCCAGGCTCGCAGATTCCCAGCTGGACAGCCTCCCTGTTAAATAATTAGTCCTATAACAATCTGATCAAGCATCACCTTAGAACCTGGTTCATTTCATGCACCCACTCCTACAGCGAGGCTGTGCCAGAAACCTTGATTTCTGGCAGATCCCTTCTAATTTCGGAGCTGAATTTACGCATGGCTACCCTGTACCTGTTTGTTCTTGTGCCAGCCTTCTCTGTTAGCTCCAACAGCTCTTCTGCCTCGCTGCCGTTCCCCCGCTTTGATGTCCTCAGGGGGCGAGTACATCCCTGTCATTCCTCACGCTACTCCACATTAAATCAACCACACTCCCTCTTTCCGTGGGTTCTCCTGCCCCGGCTCAGGCTGCCCCTGCAGATTCCCCCCATCCCGGCCCGGCACTGCAGCCCCTTCCCTCGGGGCGGGGGCACACGGGGAGCGGCCCCTTCCCTTGCGCTTCACAGGTGCGCCTGGAGCAGCGTGCGCGTAAATCACAGCGGGGTGAAAGCGAGCGTTTCCCTGTTAGAAACAAAACAAAACAAAACAAAACAAAAAACAAACAACACAGCAGACCTGGTCACCGCGCGGGCTCGGCGCCTTTCCGGCCCTGCCCCGTGCCGTGGCAGCCGGGCAGGGCTGGGCCGGGCCGGGCCGGGGCAGGGGAGGAGCGGCGGGAGACGGAAGTGAAAACAAGAGCGGGGGGCCGGAGCTCCCGCCTCGCAGACGCGCCGCGGTGTCTTCGCCTCTCCGCGCTGAGCCGCACCGCCGGGTGAGTGCCGGGGCGGCAGAAAGCGAGAAGAAAAAAAAAAAAGGGGGGGAACTAGGCAGAAAGTTAGTAGGCTGGGCGCGGTTTTTAAAGCTCCTCAGTGCTTATTTTCTTTTTCATTTAATTTCTGTCAGCGGGGCGCGCAGCTTGTCATGGTTGCGGAGCGCCCGGCCGGGGTGCCGGGGCAGCGCCTCGGGGAGCCCGGGCTGCGGGACACCTGCGGGGCTCCTCGCCCTCAGCCGAGCGCTGCCGTGCCCGGAGGGGCTCTGGTGTGCCCCGCTCCCCGGGCTTGGTGGCACCCGCGGGGCTGCACGCCGGCTGCCCCTGGAGCTGCTGGGGCTGGGGGAGCGCCTGGAGCCGAGACCGAGCGCTCCTGCGGGGTGTCTGGTCCCCAGCCTGCGGTGGCCGTGGGGCGGGCTCCTCGTCCCGGAGAGGTGGGGACAGGGGTGCCGAGGTGTACGGGGGCTGGTGCTGGCGCTGCCCGCCCCGGGGGCAGGAAGGCCCCGCTGGCCGCTCTGTGCCCCGGCCGGCAGTGCTGAGGGCCGGCGTTCCTGCCGAGGATTTGAAATTCCCCCTTCCAGACGCAGGTCCACCAAGCGTTTGATCGTCTAAAGGAAAGTTGCACAATTTCACCCTTAGCTGGTTTGTTTGCACAATGCTCCCCCACGTGAAGCGAGGTTGGTGGTTTGCAGTGTTTTCCTTTAGCTGTTGGCCTGGCACATTTTAAGACGTTTGTTAAATAAAACTTTGAACGGGTCATCTTTGTCTGCCGTTCCTTCCTTGGTGTATCTGTCAGGCTGGAGATGAAGACGCATCAGAATTAAGGCGGTGAGAAAGGAAAGATGAGTGATGCTGAGTGGGATGCACGGTATTTCAGCGTGCAGTCTCTTCGCTCCTATTTCTAGTTGTTACAAGTGAAAAAGGATGGTATCCATGCCTAATATAATTGAATGTTTTTCCTAGGTCTTTAATTGTAACTAGCTGTTGCTCAGTTAAAAAAAAAAAAAAAAAGCTGCACAAGTGCTTTAGTTTCAATTGACAGGTAAAGCTTTCTCGCCTGTGCGGAACAACTGCACCGTGTGCTTGTCACTAGATGTGGCTTGCTTTTTCTGCAGTCTCATAATGTACAGTGACCTGTCACTGCAGTGGATTTCATTTAGCGGGAGTGAAAAGAATTTGTATTTTTATGCAGAAAGAAATCTGTGGCTAATTCAGATCCTCTTTTTAAAAGAATTCTGTGCACAGGGTAATTAAACAGCTTAGTTCTTACTTTAGTGGTGAGCAAGCCCCCTAAGAATCCTAGCTCAATTTTGGCATGGGCTTTTCTTCCTCTTTAGCCACAGGAGAGCTCAGTCTTGTGTGTTTCCCCTTCTGTATATTGATGCTTGTTGAGGCTTTTAAGGGTGGGTTGAGTCAGCGCCTGGGGTCAGAGCTGCCCCTTAGGGGCAGGTTGGGAATGGCCAAGTTACCCAGGCACCTCTGGTACAAGCTCCAAATTCTGCTTCCTAATATATATTTCTTGTGCTGCCTAATGCCAGTAGCCCTGCTGTGGTTACCTGAGTGGCCCTCGGTGTGAATAAAGTTCACTGTTTGATTTAGAAACGAGTCTGAGCGGTGGATCTCTGCTGCTCCGGGAGGTGAACCCAGAAACGTGTGTTGTGGATGGCTCTCCTGGGGAGTGACATCCCTGCACCTGTGGGAGCTGTGCGACAGCCCTGCTCTCATGCTCCTTGTGGGTGGGCTGCATTCGGAAAAATCCACCGTCTCCGAGAAACTAACGCGGCCCCCCTGCAGTGTATGAACAGCTAAACCCGGGCTTTTCAGAGTTTGGTGGGGTTCGCAGCCGCCTGCTGCTGCTTGGCTGAAGGTCCACCTTAAATGTCCCTATATGAGTATGGAATCTGGCTGTGCCCCGGTGTAGTCTTACACCAGCCCGCCCTGGTGTGCTCCTGCCGGGCTTCAACTATACAAAAATAGACGGCATCCACTACCTAAGATGTCATTGTAACATTACTTATCTGAGGTGGAACTGAAGCCCTAATCTTTGACGCTGAACAGCACTTAAGTGTCTCCGTTGCCTTTTAAAGGTAATTTGTTGCCCACATTTGTGGAGAGGGAGATGCTTGGGTTTTGCTTCCTCAGCACTGAGTCGTGGCTGTGGATGTTTTGCTTTAGTTCACAGCTTTCATTTTGAGGGTTGGTTTTAATATCTGTCTTGTCTGTGACACTGTTCTGCCATTATAAAGCTATGCTATAAAAATAAAAAAAGTCACAGGGATTTTATTTTCTTCTGATTAACTGCAAAGTTGTGATGCTTTGACTTTGTTGTGTTTAGAAATAAGCTTTGAGCTGATGACATGGCAGCATATGATATTAATTTTGTTAGAAATGAATGTGCCAGTAGTGCTAATGTCTTCCATACTTGGGTTTAAGGGATGCTATCAATTCGTGCTTGTCTCAATATTGACTTTTTTTAAGCTGAGCTTTAATGGTGGGTGTTTTTACCCTCCCTGCCCCACACAGTGTTTTGTTAGTAAAAAGTAGTTGTCAAACATTTTGGCAGCAGCAGTTCACCAAGTTTTCTTCCTAAGCTATGGAGGGAAACAACATCTGAGGAATAAAAGCACAAGTCATGACAGACCTGATGTGGGTTTTTTGGCTGTTTTGGGGGGAGGGGAATACAGCCAAAGAAAGAAGGCTTTCAAAATTGCAGACAGTGCCTTTTGTTTTTATCATCTTTAAATTTAAACTCTAATCCTCTTCTGCAGGCATCAGTTCTTTGGATTTGGTCCTTGAATATTAAACATCATGAGCAACTACAGCGTGTCTTTGGTTGGGCCAGCTCCCTGGGGTTTCAGGCTTCAAGGGGGCAAGGATTTCAATGTGCCTCTGTCTATCTCTCGAGTAAGTGCATTTGCTTCTTTTCCTGCATGTGGATATCTGTTATGCTGTGGCCAACCCACAACCTTCAGACAAAGCCATTAATTACAGACACTGGGGCTCAACTTGCCCTGTGGCATGGAGGACTGTTGGGGGTCGGGGAGGGAGGGATAGAGCCGGGAAAATAAATCTTTATTGTATGAAGGCTCCAAGAAAATTAGCTTAGGAAGGATTTGTTCATTTGAAATGGTTGTTTTATCTGCATTTGTTTATTCAAATAACAAAAGAAACTACCCTTGAATTCCCTTCCCTGCTCCCATCCAGAAAACAGAGGTGCAGAGGTTGGAAGCTGACAGGAAACAAGCCATTTACTTTGCTGGGCTGAGCCTGTGCAGTTCAAATGGGAAGCAGTGGGGAAAAATCACTCGTGTTACCCTTGTTTATTCAGCAGCTCTTTGCTGCTCGACGATCTTGTGGTGTCTGTTATTACAAATCCTACCATTTGTAATAAAAAGGTACTTAAATGACAGTAGTTGTAAATAGCAGTTCATCAATATGTGCCTGAGTGAACATGCCAGTTTCTCATGAGTGTTTTATAGAGTATGTGCTCTGAACTGGTATTCAAAGGATTTGAGGAACTAAGTCAAAACAAATATGATCTTTGTACCCAGCACTGTCTAACTAGTTTCCTACTTTAAAACTGTGTTTTCAGGGAAGGCTTGTCTTTCAGTGTGGGCTGAGTTTCAAAGCCTTTTTCAGATGGCTGAAGCACTTTGCACGTAAAATATAGGGACAAACTCTGCAGTATTGAATTTCTGGGATCACTGGAAATCTCTGGGTGAAGGGACTGGCTTCTGATGGCTCTGTACCCTGACACCTTTAAATCTGATTCGCCATGTGGAATCATTTATATACAAATGGCCCCTTCTCTGTCAACAGCTCTCCTCTCCCTCCTGCATTTTCGTGGAGTTTAGTGACAAAGATGAATTATTTTTTACACCTGTTGGGTCTGCAGAATTGATACTGCCCTGGGAGATGGAGCAGGTTTCTATTTGGGTTTATGCATCATGGCGATATTTTTAGCTAATCTTAACTAGTGTTTCAAACCCTCCCAGTTCATTTAGTCTTGGCTTATCTTATCCACTGGTGGATTATGCTGGTGATATTGAAGTACAGTTTGGCTCTTAAAAATTCTTTTTATATGGCTAAAATAGACCGGAGAGCTGTAGAAATGCCTGTGTACTGATTAGGACAGTTAATATCTGAGACAAAAAGGGGTTGAAAAGCAGTTTATTCCTGAATTCCAGGGACTTAAAGGCTGAACTGTAATTCAGTTTCTTGTTCAGTAGCTGGTTACTTGTACACTAATGAGAAATTTGAACTGGGGATGTGGATAGCACTACTGATTTGATGGTCCAAGAGCTTTCACGACAAGGATTTACAGAGGCACAGGAGCTTGCCTGCATAGGGTCCTTGTGTGTGATACTGACAAGCAGTTAAGCACTATAGGCAGTAAGCTATGCGAAACAACCAGTTTCAGGGAAGGGTAATACTTTTTTTGTAGAGGCCTCTGTTATCCTGGAGATCTAGAGTGCAGTCCTGCTGTAAGCAGGCTTCCCATCTAAAAGAGGAAACATATGTTAGAATTAGCCTAGACTACAACTTTATTGCAGGAATCAAATACTCTGTCTCACGGAGTAGCCTGGAGGAATTGGCCTAAATAGCTACCTATAAAAGCCTCAGTTATGGGATTCCCTAATGACAAATGTCGGTGCCCACAAGAGCAGAACATAATGAAAGATGGGGACTGGTGTGGTTTTGGAACTTTAATTTGTGCATGGGCGGGGAAGCACACTCTCCACTTCACCTATTATACCTCAGCACCGCTCCTCGGCTGCGCTGTTTCTTCCTACTTGCAGTTAAGAGCATGCAAGTATTAGACTGCCTAGTGCCTTCCCACACCCCCCGCCTTGGATGAAAAAAAAAATGCTTAGTTCTGGTATGCCAATCCAGCTTTGGCCCGATAGTTTTTACTGGAAGAATTCAACACCCATGTTCCTGGTATGCTAGAACAGCGTGTACAGTTCACCCCCCGAGCCCTTCTTTTCCTGATGTAGCATAAATTCCTTCCTGTATCTGAAGGCTGCTAATTAAATTATTTTAGCAAAACAGTAATGAGACAGCATAATTATGTTCCTTGGCAGGGAGGACTGTTTGGTTTTGTTTTGTTTTTAATTTGTCCTCTAGATGCTGAAGATGAATGCTGGGCTGCTGAGGGCTAATTTCCTGCTTTAGTTTAAACTCCTTGAAATTAAGTTGAAATAAAGTGTAGTTTATGGAGCTCAGAAAATACACTGGTTTCTAAAGCTGTTTATCTGAAAAGTTAATTTGTTCAAATCATTAGTGAAGAGATTAAGATCTCCCAGTTCCTAGGAGAAAGTTTTTAGTAAGTCACTTGAGTTTGTACAGGATGCAGTTTAAATGGGCGTATTCCTTGTTGCCTCTGTAGGGTAAAATGAGCCTGTTTTGTGTCCTTCAGTTGAAATTCTTATGGTCAGCTAAGGTTAACGTTAGTGCAGGGGTAGGGTTTGATTTTTCCTAAACTAGTATATTGCAGACTAGTCGGAACATCATAACCAATAGCAACAGTTATTGCAGGGTTGTGTCAGTCACTTTATATAGCTGAGTGCTGTAAAGCTGCTGTGTATAATTATACAGCTGTACACATTTCCTGGGAAGTAATAAATGTGATGTTGGGGTTGCTGTGATGGGATAGTTATTACATATATCAGTATAAGTATATACTGCATACGCACATAGTTACGTATACATACATGACATATTTAAAATGTGTATTTAGTGTATATGTCCGTACAACACAAACGCGTGCAGAACTTGTTATGTGAACTTATGTCTGGCTGGACTTCAACAGGGTGGCTTTTCCCAGTCCTCCTCCCTGCCTGGTGAAGGCACTTGTCTGAGCCCTGCGGAGTGCCATTGCACAGGTCAGGAATTTAACACTGGGAAGCTGACGCGGGGCGGGAGCAGTGGTGGGAGTGTGAGGGGCGGCATGGTTCCCATGAAGGAAGGGCCCGTGGGAAGGAAGTTGCTCTGAAAGTAATAAGGGATAAAGGGTGGGTTGAGGTTTATTAGCAGCCAAGTGTTAAAGTGGCTCAGGCTGCCACATGTAAGTGTACTGCAGGGCCTCCAGGTAGTTAATTCTGAGGTGGCATTTGTGTAACAAGGGATTGCAAACTGTGAGCAGTTAGCCTGCAGTGAAGGAGGTAGAAATTACTAGAGCCCAGCTATGCAAACTTGGATTTTTCTGGGTTGCTGTTCTTACTGTTTCCTCATGGCGGGTTATGTTAATTAAGGAAGCAACTGTTCTCTTCCTTATTCCTTCAAGACCTATGCTATGATGCAAAAATAAAATAAAATAAAAAAAAAGGAAAGCTAGAGGAGATGAGAACAAGATTTGTTTGCGCAAGAGTTTATTCTCATTCTGTAGAAGAAACAAATGCAGTTTTGGAATTAAAGTACTACAACATACTGCTAGGCAGGATTCGTGAAATGGCTCTTGGGCATGCTAAATATATATTAACAGAATTTGGGGTTAATCATATCTACAACATGATCTATGTTATTTAGGTACAACACTGTAGCTTTTAAAACTATCCATACTTCTTTAGAGTTTGAATTAACATTATGTTTATTTTACTTTTTTGGGAGTTGGTTAGTTTCCCATGCTTCATTAATGCAACCAGAATAAACTCAATAAACATGACTAACATTAGAACTGTCAAAACTGGTATCCTCTGCAGATTGAAATAAATGGTGTTTGGTATTGATGATGTATTCATTATGTTGGGATGACCTGTGAGAGGTTTGGATATTTGTTTCAAAGGTGTGCTTGACATGCTAGCAGCTTATCAAAATTTTTGTGATGTAGTCTCTAAAAGGTGCTTCTCTCTGTTTTATGGCAATATTTACTACTAGAAACAAGGACATACTCAAGCAAAGCTATAGTTTGAAGAGGAATGTAGTCTATAGGCAATATATACCCTCCCATCTAATGCAAATACATCGGATGTTTTCCTGTATTTAAAAGTTACTTTTTTGTTGAATCCTGGTGGCAACTTTAGCTATTGTCTTTCAGAAGATGTTTTGCTATTTGTTTTTCTCATGCTGTCGGAATTAAGTGGAATACAGTCATGTTGAAATGCTTGACCTGACTGGCAGCTCTGTTTTTCTACTGCAGCTTCTTTCAGTGTTTCCCACACTGCCAGCTTCTTTCTGCTTCACTGATCACTTTTCTTCTTCAAAATACCCAAAACAAACAAACACCACTCCCCCCTCAGAAATAACCCCTCGGTTTTGCAGTTTTTTCAGTTTTCATTATTTTAACTGTTTCAAGGATGTTGTTCTGTGTTGAAGTTGCAAGCTTATAGTTGATGGAAGACTCATGATAATAAACCTGTTGGCAAGAAGTACACTCAAGGAGTAGGTGGAAGAGCAGCCCACCTTGGGATGAAGTAGGGAATGCAAGTACAGCACGTCAGCTGCTCAGTATTCGTCCCACATGAGCATCCTGACGTTCTTTACGCTGGCGTTGGGAGGTCATTAATATGTGTGAAAATAGTGAGAAGGCAATAAAGGAAAATGGTGTTTTGAATGGACCTAGAGCATGTCAACTTTGACTGACCAGAGTCTGGCTGAGCCTCTTGTCCTTGTGTTTGTGTGAATTATTTTATTAAGCCGTATGTGTCATTTCCAGTAAAATCAGGTTTTTTGTAAGTATGAGCTAAGTTATTTTAATGGAGGGCTGGGGAAATCATTTTTCAAGCAGGTATGTGAATAGGAGAGAAACATTAGAACTGCTGGCCTGGCCGGTGATAATTGTGTCAGTAACTTTATGCTTCATCCTGGAAGCTACCGAGAGCTCCTGACTAAACCCTAACTGGCAGCTGCTGGCATTGCTGTGCTGGGTTGATTTGTTACTGAGTTGTGATGGTTTGCACAAAATACAGCTGAAGATGCATTCCACTGCTGCAGCTGAGGTGGGTTGGGAACTGGCCGAGTGGCAGAGCTCAGGGTTGTGATCAGTGGCACAGAGTCTAATTAGAGGCCTGCAGCCAGCGGTGTTCCCCAAGGGTCAATCCTGAGTCCCGTCCTGCTAAACTTATTCATCAGTGACCTGGATGAAGGGATAGGGTGTCCCCTGAGCAAGTTTGCTGATGGTAGAAAACTGGGAAGAGTGGCTGACACATCAGTAGGCTGTGCTGCCATTCAGCAGATCTGGTCAGGCTGGAGCACTGGGCAGAGAGGAACGTAATGGAAGTTCAACAAAACACAAATGCAGGGTCCTGCACCTGGGGAAGAACAATCCTGTGCACTGGCACAGGCCGGGGACTGATCTGCTGGGGAGCAGCTCTGCTGAGAAGGACCTGGTGGATAACAAACTGTCCATGAGCCAGCAGCGTGTCTTGGTGGCCAAGAAGACCAGTGGTATCCTGGGATAGGAAGAAGAAGATGATCCTGCAGCAGGATTAAGAAGGTGATTAGGAAGAAGAAGGTGATCCTGCCTGTGTACTCAGCCCTGGTGAGGCTGCATCTGGAGTGCTGTGTCCAGTTCTGGGCTCCTCAGTACAAGAAAGACAAGAAAATATTGGGGGGGTCCAACAAAGGGCTATGAAGATGAGTAGGGGACGGGAGCATCTCTTTTACGAGGAAAGCCTGAGGGAGTTGAACCTGGAGAAGACATGTCCTGTGCCTGGGGCAAGGGACAATGGGCACAAACTGAAACATAGGAAGCTCCATATGAATATGAGGAAAAACTTCTTGATTTCAAGGGTGACAGAGCAGTGAAACAGGCTGATGAGACAGGTTGTGGGGTCTCCTTCTCTGGAAATATTCAAAACCCACCTGGACACAATCCTGTGCTAGCTGCCATAAGTTAATCTGCTTTAGCAGCAGGGTTGAACCAGATGCTCTCCAGACATCCCTTCTAATCCCAACCTTTCTGTAATTCTGTAACTTCCTGGCACAGGTCAGAGATGCTGTCAGACATCACAGCACATACCTGCTGATGCTGCTCCTGGGGCAGCAAATGCTGTATTTTACAGGAGCTATCAGTGCTTATGAAATGAATGGGATTTGCCAAGATACCAAGCAAGAAGTGTTATTCTGTTCTGTTTAATTCTGTTTACAAGATGTGGTTTACTGAAAAATAGAGTGACAAACGAGCTACCAGTGCCAAAGTCTGTATCCTCTGTGCACCGAGTCCTGAAGGAGCAGAGGTTTTCCTTTGGATGATTACAAAGTTCCCAGCTGCACAAGTGGTTCAATATGAGCAAGTGTTCTGAAAGTCCTAAGAGTTAGTGCTTCAGAGTTTGCATAGTTGCCTGCAAGCAACAGCCTTTAGAGAGCTCCTCAGTTTAGCTTGAAGATGGAAAGAGAGATCAGTTGGTATGGATGTAATTTCCCGGTTGCCTCTTTTCTCACTATGGTTTATACCTCTGTGCTGAAAATTGGGAAAAGGGCTGTTCCCTCTGACCATTTGTTTTCCTTCCCTTGTCTGTTCTGCTGTGCAGTTTAAAGAATGACAGACCAGCACTGGTGTGTGGGCTTGGGAAGAAGGGAGGGCTTGGGGAGGAGAGGCGTAAGAAAGCTGTCTGCATCTCATTCTGATCATGACCTTATTTGTTAGACAGCCTCTTCAGACTGAGTAGGAAGCTAACGTGTAAAAAATAGTTCCTCTGCTGATGTCATTCCACTGAAAGTGAAGCTGGCTGTACTGGGAGGAAAAGGAACCAAAGAGCTTGTAGCTGAGGGATGTCTGATGTGATGTGTGAGCACATTCTTTTTACATTAAAAAATGCTGGTTCTTCTTTTTTGCCTTATAAGTGGCAGTTTAGTTACAGTATGAGGAGTATAAGCTAAATATTTCGTGATGGAAAAACAAAAGTATTTGTTTGCAGTGTCTACTTCTCAAAGACAGATGTAGTGAAAAAATAAAGTCTGATTAGATGTTCAGAGCAGATGCAAAATTGGCAGTCCTTCCAGAGGCCGAAAGACAGGAGCATTTATTGAATAGTAACTGCAAAAAAATTAGGCATGTTTTCTTTGCAAGTATCTCGCCCTGGAGGCCTGACAGCTTCTGTCGACTTCCCCACCATTTGGAGATGCTATTTTTAGTGTAACTGTTTTTCTCATTATTCATTGGCCGATGGCTATCAAAAGGCATTGTGAGAAGAGACATGGTGTTGAAAGGTTTGTTTGTTTGGCTTTGGTATGGAGCCAGGAGATAACATTGTTGGCTTTTTAAAAAAATTATTATTTGTTTTGACTTTTTAAGAATAGGTTTCATATGTTACCAATATAAGGGAAAGTGTGAGAGAAAACTGTCTCTCATTTGCCTAAGGCAGTGGAAATATGGGAAAGGTGATATTCCTGCTGTCAGTGGTCATAAAAAAGGAAAATTGAGGCTGAGGTTAGGTTGAGCAAATATGAGGAATAGAATCATAGAGTCATTTAGGTTGGAAAAGTCCTATAAGATCATTGAGTCCAACCACTAACTCAGCACTGCCAAGTCCACCACTAAACCATGTCCTGAAGTGCCACATCTACACATCTTTTGAATGTCTCCAGGGATGGTGACTCAACCACTTTCCTGGGCAGCCTGTTCTAATGCTTAATAACCTCTTTGGTGAAGAATTTTCCTCATATCTGATGTAAACCTCCCTAGGTGCAACTTGAGGCCATTTCCTCTTGTCCTGCTTGTTTGTTGGGAGAAGCTGACACTCACCTTACTACAGCCTCGTTTCAGGTAGCTGTAGAGAGCAATAAGGTCCCTGAGCCTCCTTTCCTCCAGGTTAAACAGCTCCCCTGCTGCTCCCCATTAGACTTGTGCTCCAGATGGTTTACCAGCTCCATTGCCCTTCTCTGGACACTCTCCAGCACCTCAATGTCTTTTTTGTAATGAGGGGCCCAGAGCTGAACACAAGATTCAAGGTGTGTACTTCACCAGTCATGAGTACAGGGGTACAGTCCCTTCCTTGATCCTGCTGGCCACACTATTGCTGATACAGGCCAGGATGCTGTTGGCCTTCTTGGCCACCTGGGCACACACTGGCTCATGTTCAGCTGCTGTCAACCAGCACCCTCAGGTCCTTTTCCACTGGGCCATTTTCCAGCCACTCTGCCCCAGCCTGTTGCACTTCATGGGGTTGTTGTGACCCAAGTGCAGGACCCGGCACTTTGCCTTGTAGAACCTCATACAGTTGGTCTCAGCCCATTGTTCCATCGAGTTTGTTTGCTTCTGCAGGTGGCTGTAACAAGAATAGAGACAGAAGGGATGGAGGCCACTGCTAAGGCCAGTGTTACATCAGTTTGAATGACTCAAGTCTTCAGGGCAGTAACAGCAGTGAAAATATGACAGAAGTACCTCTTCAGGTTCCCTTGCTACACGAGGTCCTCAAGCTGAATTTGCAGAGAGAGGTACTATCTTTTCTCAGAAGAGTTGACATGGGTTCCCTCCCCCTTTTCTCATTTATCTGCTTCTTTCATTACTCACCTTTCACCACTGTTAGTTACTGGGCTGGTGTCCCACACGCAGTAGCTTTTCATCTTTTGTCACTTCAAGACACCAGTGCAGATTCATGTAGTCGCTTGGGTATGCTATCCCGAGTAGAGAGGTAGTCGGGGGACAAAATAGCATGCTTTAAGTTGCTAATCATATCATGATACACACCCTTACAGTAGATAATTAAGTGCTGCGCAAAAAACTGTACTTTACACCAAAACTACTGAGTAAGCAGCCGCAGAGCACAAAGACTTGTAGGCCAGAAAATTTCAAGTAGAATAGTCCACAGTATTTTACCACTATGGATTAGTATTATAGTTTTTTTCTCATTTTGAGTTACTCTTTTATTGGAAACTCCAGCTTAAACAGTTAAGCTTAGTAGAGGTAATCGCAAGAGATAGTTGAAAGTATTTGAACGAATGAATGCTTGCAACTGCTGTCAGCTGTGCCTGTAGCAAAGCCCTAAAGTAAAATGTAATGCCTTGTGTGAAGTCCCATAGGCTAAAAAGTGGATCTTGCCAGGTCTCTAGTAGTCCTGTTGGAAAGGTCAAATGGTTTGCATGTTAACTGGATATGAAAGAAGTTTGACTTATCCTGGTCTATATTAAGGAATGACCTAACACAGTATCTAGTTTTTTCCCTAACAAGTAATAGAATAATGTGAAGTGCTTACCATGGGAAGGCAACAGAAACTTTTATTTTGTGTTAATTGTTTCATAGTTCTTTTGAAGAACCCTGACTAGTGATTTAGATGCTAAGCCTGGATTAATGTAGAGTGCATCAGTTTCCGGAGGGTAAGACTCCCTGTTTGTTAAACTTTTATATTTATGAATGTAATTGGATTATGTTCAGTTATTCTTGCACCCAAAATTTATTCAGGCTATGGAGAAAATGATCAAAGGGTCTCTAAGTGTGATGTTGTATTGGTAGCAATGTCATTTGAGATTTTTAAAAACGAATTCTGTAGAGCCAAGGAAAAATGCTGTAAATAATAAAAAATGCAGACATAAATAAATGTGTATTTTTGTTATTAAAAAGATTATATCACTTTGGTGGAAACTCTAGCTATAGAGCTATAGAACATTTTGCTCAGAACCCTTTAAAAAAAAAAAGCAGCTTTGCTGTGCAAAAGCTTTGTCTGCCAGGCAGAGCAGCTCAATCGCAAAGGTTATAGTGCATCCGCTATTAAAGATTTTTCTTTTTAATGTGCATCTTATACATGACAAGCCAGGTGTAGTTTTGAGTCCAGTGCTGCCAGTGTTTTCTACCTCTTCTCTTTGTGGTTCTAGACTTTGCATTTCACTGTGAAAGACATGGAGTGGCAGATTTGTGGGATTGTTTGTCTTCAACTTGCTTGTGTATCTGGGCAATACCTTCCATCTAATTTTCTTTACCTAATGCCTTTAAAAGGAGGGACAAAATCAGAAAAAAGCAAACAAAAAACCAGTGGAGATTTACAAACCACGGAGCTTGTGGAAGTAGGGTTGGGCTTGCTTTTTTTAGACCAGTAGGGAAATGGAAGGCTTGTAAAGCTTTAAACATCAAAGACATCTTGATAAATTCATAGAATCACAGAATGGGTCAGGCTGGAAGGGACCACAGTGGGGTCATCTGGTCCAACCTCCCTGCTCAAGCAGGGTCATCCCAGAGCACATGGCACAGGATTGTGTCCAGATGGTTCTTGAATATCTCCAGTGAGGGAGACTCCACAGCCTCTCTGGGCAACCTGTTCCAGTGCTTGGTCACTCGCAGAGTAAAGAAGTTCTTCCTCATGGTCATGTGGAACTTTCTGTGCATCAGTTTCTGACATTGATGAAGTCCCCTCTTGGTCATCTCTACTTGAGGCTGAACAAGCCCAGCTCCCTCTGCCCTTCCTGGCTAGAGAGATGCTCCAGTCCCTTGATCATCTTTGTCACCCTCCACTGGACCTGTTCCAGGAGCTCCAGGGCTCTCTTGTCCTGAGGAGCCCAGAACTGGACACAGCACTCCAGATGAGGCCTCATCAGGACTGAGTAGAGGGGC
Organism: Pseudorectes ferrugineus; assembly: GCA_008033365.1. Taxonomy (NCBI): domain Eukaryota; kingdom Metazoa; phylum Chordata; class Aves; order Passeriformes; genus Pseudorectes; species Pseudorectes ferrugineus. The sequence continues at coordinate 653 of QWTY01079305.1, read as the reverse complement.
AGGATCACTCCCCTCGACCTGCTGTCCATGCTCTTCCTAATGCAGCTCAGGATCCCATTGACCTTCTTGGCTACAAGGGCACTGCTGGCTCGTGGAGAGCTCGTTGTCCACCACAACCTCCAGGTCCTTCTCCACAGAGCTGCTTTCCAGCAGATCAGTCCCCAGCCTGTGCTGATGCATGGGGTTATTCTTTCCCAGGTGCAGGACCCTGCACTTGCCTTTGTTGAATGTCAGACAGTTCTCCTGTTGGCTTTCTGCAGCTGCTCATCAAATCACCGTGTTTTGAATCTAGACCAAATTAGAGTGTTCTTTGCCCAGTGTCTAAGGTAGTGTGCTAGCACTTGTTCAGAAATGAAAAGGCAACCCCCAAAATATATATTCAGGATATATTTAACCCCTGGGGGATGGTGCTCTAGTTCTTTGTGACGAGCTGATTGTTGGAGTCATGACTTGATCAAGTGTAATGTAAATAGTCATTGGGGACACAATCAGCCCTGCAAAGGAAGCAGTAATGGTTGGAGAGCCTTGCATCCCACCTGGAAGCCTGAGTTCCTGTCTTTAAATCTTTTCTGAATGCAGAGAGGTGTGAGGAAGGGGGAACACCCCCTCCCCCCCTGCCCCAACATTGGCATTTTCAAAAGTGGGAATAAGCT
>QWTY01079280.1:0-11320 GCA_008033365.1 Pseudorectes ferrugineus | reverse complement strand
AATATAAAAGCTAAAACGTAAGGCATCATCTCCACACTAATGTGCAGTTGTGCAGTCCACTGTAACCAGTAAAAGCCACTTGCCAAGCGCTGTTTGTCTTGCAATTGTAACAGTAGTGTCCTGGCCATGACACAGGACTGAGCTGAGACCTCAGGAATCAGATGAAAAATCCACTACAAGGGACTATAATGACTCATGCTCTCTGTAAACTAGATCACAAATTCAGCAGATGGTGACACATCTTCCCATTTAAAAAAATCTCTTGTCCCAAGTATCTATGGAAAACTGATAAATACCAAATAAGTCCCTACTAAGGGGAATGGCCAACACATCAGGCATTGAATCAGGTGTGGTGAAGGCCAAGAAAATGAACAGAAGTTTTAAAAAGATTTCTGAGTAGTAAACTGTAAAAATTACTACCTTGCACAGCAAACATTGAGCTCTGAAAACATTGTCAGAAAAGCATTTCAGGAACTCTGAAGAGCATCCTACTTAGATGCTATATAGATCGAGGAAGCTTGTTCCACACCTTCAATTCTTCCCTAAAAAAATTATTATGCTTTCTGTCACAAGATGAAAGCAAGCCTCCATTATCTAGATGTCTCCTTTACTTGGGTTTTGTGTGATTTAGATATTATTTTGAGTACTGACATTTGACATCTACAGCGTGAGTTGTGTTTCAATATTCCAAACATTCAAGGAAAAGTACTGGGCTCTCTAATCCAAATGTTAATTTGGCTTTCTGAAAAGCATCAGGATGAATTCTGATCAGCACTTCTGCATTAGCTTCAGAGTTGAGTTTTATAACCATACGTAAAGCTGAAAGAACTGACCAAATGTAGAAAATGCCAGCTGATTTAGAAGGTTAGTATTACAATGGGTAAGTTGTCTATAAACAAATTTACGTTTTCAATCTTGCGTTGGTCTGCAAAATCAGATCTCAGTACAAGCATGAATAAAGCACATTCTCCCAGTGGTCTGTTTGTTGAGTGAAGCTGGCTGAAGAGTAGCATTTCTGATTTGTGAAAAAGTTTCTGTGGGAAGCAGGGAGGGTTATTTGGTTTTACTTCGAATCAAAAAAAAATCCTTTTTTAATTTCCCACGAACTGGAAGCTGAGAGAATATTTCGTTCTGACAATCCCAGCACATGAAACTTCCTCCAGGAAATAACCTCACTGCACGCAGCAGCTGCTCAGTGAAATCAGCATTCCTTGTACTTTCACGCTTGCTAATCTCCCACCTTGCTTTCCCCAGCAGCTGCCAGGGTGCCCCAGCCCCACGCCCGCACAGCTGCGCTGGCTCCCCGCTCACAGCCCTGCCTCCCAATCCTGCCCTGCAGATACACCCAGCCATTCCTCCACAACTGGCCACAAATCCCGCGTTTCCACAGCTTTCAGGCTCCAGCCTATGGAGACAGAACCTGCCAAGCCTCTCAGCTCTACAGCAGAAAGGTGGGAAGCCCTGGAGCACGTGGCTTTCTTAGGGCCTTGACTATTGGGAGTCCTGGTCCACCATGGTCCACCAGTGCACCTGACTGAAAGTTTATTTAGCATAAATATTTGCAGAAAAACATTTTGATTTAGGGAAAAATTATTAGTTCCCCGGTCTCTGGTGCGCACAAGTCATTCCTCTTGAGAATACAAAACATGAGAAACCATAAGTGGCAGGCTGACCTCTCTGTCTCACCATGTCCTCATTTTCCCTGAAGGCAGGTATCTATATGGACATGGAGAAGAGAAATGGATCCTCATAATCGCTGCCTTACGAGTGAAACAGACTCCCACTAAAGGCAATGTTTTTTGTAGGATTCCAGGGTATGATTTATTCCAGCATGGAAAAATCTGCCTTTCCCAAGCTCATGACAAAAATATTATCAGTGTAGTCCTTGATTTACAATCATATATTGGTGTATTTCATGGGATGCTTAAGACTGACTTCAAATTAATATTGGCAAGATGAACTTAAAATGATGAATTCACACATACTTATTGTAAAACAATATTACAATTGTTCTTTTCTAAAGTACAGCTTATAGAAATAGAAAATTATTAATGAAACTTCTGAATGAGCACAACACAAAATGTAGCACATTCAAGACACTGAGATTACATTTATATTACTGATCGAAAAATGTCCAGAACAGTTCCCTGGCACTAAAGCATGCAATAACCCCCACACATACTATTGAACTGGCCTTTCTTTGAAAACAGGTATCCACATCTCAGCTGCTTTATGTGCCCATCCCAGGCCCATGCCAGCTCCCAAACTTCATCCAGCGATCCTTGGGAGTGATTTAAATCAGCTGAGGAGAAGCGTGTGCCAGAGGCTTCTCCAACAGTTTTGAAGTATGATGATGTTGCCCTGATTGGGAATGTAGCCTGAGATCCACATACACACAAGAAAACTTAAAAACTCTGAGTGACTTACTTGACTGTATCAATACCACTCAAGTATGCAATCGTTTTATCGCGTCAGAAAGCCACTGGAATGTGGTATATATCATCTGGGTCAGTCACTAATGAGAATAAGCCAAATGAGAGGCTTGTTGAAGTATGGCATGTTGACTAGGAGCCTTAATTCCAGTCTTTCAGGATTTTTCTGCCATGTAAAGGCAGTTACCCACAAAAGACTAGATGTATGCTAGAATGACAAGTCTTGAATCTGTATGCAAGTTTTTGGCCAAAGGAAAAAAATTATTTCACTGAAGTGTTTTGGTTTTTCACTGGAAAGCATCATGATTCCATTAGGAAAAGCACTTTCGTTTTTGTGGGAACACATGGGGGAAAAGAATTACCATATTACTTCTGCTGTTAAATTGGGATGACATACTTTTGTATTTTGTCCTTAGACAATTTTCTGTAGCTGCCTGAGCTGCTACAGTCTCATGTGAGCTGAGTCTGCATTTCCCCATCCACAACTTCCTCTATCAGCTAATTAATACCATTCAACAAATGATTTAAAAATCTTATAGATTCAATACAAAATGCTTTGTATCTGCCTAACATTTCTTATTTGGGATACTTTTGAACTTTTTATTCCCTACAAATTTCTGGTTATATTCTAAATTAACAAAATTTTCCACTACAGAAATTGATTGTAGAACATCTTTATGATCCCATTTTTCTTATTCCTCAGATGAAATCAAAGAAGGAAATTAACCCATCTCAAAATTATTGATTCTATTATGACACTACACATTGTTTAAAATTATGACTTTTACTATATCTATGACAGTTCAGAAAAGTCAATGATAAGGTTCATGTTTTCAGCCCAGGTGATTTTTCTCTTTCAATAATATTAATACCAATATTAAATAATATTTCCTATAACCAGTACAGAAATACTACTGCAAAATTTTCCCACATAAAGATGCACAGATCATTTGGAAGAAAGACAAGAAGGCAGCACAATTGACAAAGGAGATCCAGTTTTACTCACAGAACTTCCAACAGTCTATTAAGTACATGGTCACAAGCCTTCTTTCACCACAAGGAATAACTGACAGTCTTGATGTAATGAAATGATTTGTGTAAAGTGATAAAGCAAGTCAAGAACACAATCTAAGTCATGTTACTCAATCCCAATCAGATATGCTGGCATCCAGTATATTCACTGTCTATGCAAGCACACAAAGGTCATAAGGAAGACAAACAACTCCACATATTTAGCTAGTCATAAATGACAACTTTTATTGGACTCTATGACATAGGAAATTCATCAAAGTAACTTTTTTGCTCTGCAGTTTTACAAGGACATGAGCACAAACTTGTACAGAAGCCTTTTTGTCTGTGCTGCCCACGACCTATACACTAAAAAAAATGGAAAGAAAAATCTTTCACCATGGTAAATTTAACATGTTGTACTTTTTATTATGAAGATATGTTAATTTCATTGATACCACTATGTACAATGCAAATCTTTCACAATGCCTGCAGACTCTTTTAGTATTCTTGTCAGAGCAACATATATAATTACATAATAAACACCTGGATAATGATACAAGGGATAAGGGATAATGATACCTGGATAAGGGATACAAGCTTTACACTAGTAGTAGTCATTAGAGAAATACAAGCCATAAGGCCTCTTGATACCCCAATAATTTTACACTCAGTACAAAATGTCAAACATTTTGCAACCTATTCCCTAGAGAATCTTCTTAAAATCAAGCTGCATTAGATATTCTGAATTTATTAATTTTGCCTTCCTGTGTTTTATATTCTCCTTATACAGTTCCTTTTCTTCTTATAATGGGATTTTAGGAAACTATTGCCACATTCTCTTAATGCCAATTCAAAAAATTAGTTTGTAATCAAATACTCAGTCAAACCTGAGTGCAAATGCTACTACTGAGAAATGTCTATCACAGTAACAATAAATTTAACCAGCAAAGTTTGCTGAGGGGAAAAATTGTTCTTATTATCTGAAAATGAAGAATTCTGTCAAGCTAGCAGGAAGTACAGCTATAATCCTAGATGTGATGATTACTTCTTCAGACAGTTGTGCACAGAACTGCTTAGACTACACCACTGCTCCTCTGTGTCATCAATATCGAGAAAAAATTGAGATTTTTTTTTCTAAATAGTCATTACACTAACAACCAACATTATATCCCAACATTAAACATGCTTACAGAGTCTTGATCTGAAATTCTAAACTACTTATCCCTTAATTATTCTACTGCATAATATTAATTCCATAAATTGTCCGTAAATTGTATTTAAGACTAAGTTTTGATACACAATCAAAAGGAAGTTATGGGTAATATGAAATGTTTTCATTCTAATTGTACTGATTATAGGTTAGGATATGGTCAGGTTCCCACTTCCCACCTTGCCTTATTAACAAAATCATATTTTTCAAGGCCAAGGATGTCTCGTGTAAGTAGTGCAGAAATATCATTAATGAACAACTTTGTAGTAATATTTTCAGAAGAGTTCATTCAAAAATCCATATGTGAAAACAGTCACCACAACAAAATTATTCTCCAAGTTTGTTGTTTTGTTTGTGGGTTTTTGGTAAAAATTATCATCAGAGTCATGTTCTTGTAAGTGTGAGAGCATAGTTTACAAAAAAAGCCACTGAAACATTCTAAGCATATTTTTGTTATTTTATTAAAACTCATCCTAAGAAGTCAATGTGAATTCAATCTGTAATTAGATTGCAGTAACCAACAAATATTGGGGGGTTGTAATGATTTATACCAGAAGAGTAGAATGCAGTATAGATGCAATACAATGCTTTAAAATGGAGCTAACAAATAAAAGAATAAAGGGAAAGCAAACTAGAAGGGAGAGACTGGAGTCAATAAAATATAAGCTACACATGATGATTAGGAGTCCACAGAATGAAGAGGAACTATTCATGCAGCCATCTACATGAATATAATGTATAGGCAGGCATGACAGGCTAGAAGGAGGTAGTGGGTTACACAGACTGACCCTCAAATTAGGGACCAGTTGGTCATATGGAAGGCAACCTGTTCACGCACATCCTTTCATTTCTAAATAATTTCGTATTTTTGAAATGGAAAGAAATCCAGTTGTGTTTGAGTTGCAGCAGAGTCCCTAGTCAGGATGATCTGGTGCACGACCTGAACTGGTTTGCACTCTTGGTCGGCAAAGGAGCATTAGGGTTCAAGACTTACCAGCCACCATAAGAACACCTTTATGACAAGACACAGAGCAGTTCCCTCTGGTAGATAAGAAAATTTAGCCCCTTATACATAAGCAGGAAGGTCCAAACTTAGACTGACAGAAGTTTTCCGAAAGGATGACTTCAAGAGGCTAATCATAATTTCTATAAGTTTTACTAAAGGAATACTTTTTGTACTGCTGCGTATCATTTGAACACAACTGCAAAGTGATGCAGTAATGCCCAGGTTGTTTCTAATGGAGGTTTTGATGTGAACAGCTTGTTATTAATTAAAAATCAATTACAACCCAACACCGAAAACAGATGCCAGAAACACACCAGAACTTCCCTTCTGATCAGGAACCAGTCTGACTTTCATTGCTGCAGTGACTGAATCATCAAGAACTACAAGCAATAATATGGTGGCATAGAAGCAAGTCTCTTGACATAACTCGAAACTGAAGCAGAGCGGGGGAAGAACTTCCCTTCCCCCAGTGCTGCCACAACAGCTACTGCTTGGAGGTTGAACAAGACCTTTCTTCTTCACACAAATTAAACAGGCACTTTTGATTTCAGGTTATTATGTCACAATAATTATTACCTTTTCCCTGAACAAATTTTAACAAAAAGAGAATCTGCACACATCTTCCCTTTCCCTGTGTGATCTGAAATAAAAACTATCTTCCCCTGAAGGACTTCACAGACCTCATTTTCCTTAATTTCTGAGGTCTGAGATCTACATTACAACTCTGTTTTCAATATCAAAACCCAGTTCTGTTCCTCCTCAGAATCCTATTTTACCGCACATCAGTTGCTCACATGAAAAGAACTAATACCAGGAACCTAATATATTTTTAGCTGACTTTAATGTGACTTAGCAGCTGGAAACAAGAACAGCTTGTTCTGTGAGAACGCCACACAGTACTCCACGGACACCAGTTTGGAAAGTATTGGTAGAACTTTAAATAACCTTCTCCAGCCAGACATGTTTTCCAGGAACCTTTTCCACCTCCAGAGCTCCATTCAGCCTTCACATGCCATGTAATTTTGATTGTAACAGCTCCCTCACACTCAGAACTGAGCCGTGAGCAAGAAGAAGTTCCCATATCAAAAGGAGGAGACGTCCCCAGCCAGCAGAAGCAGCAGGAGGTACTGCAGGCTATCTATTGTAGTGATGCAAGGAGATGCAGAAAACAAGAGAACATAACAGGAGTCATGCACTTAATTATTCTCTAAAGAGAATAAAAAGTATCTGTTCACAATTGTTCCCAACCAGAAGTATGTATAATATTTTCAGTGTGCAGTTGTATTAATGATAAGGGAGTGAGGAACTGGAGCAAGTTTGCAGAGAAGTTGTGGATGCCCCACCCTGGAAGTGTTCAAGGCCAGGTTGGATGGAGCTCTGAGCAACTTGGTCCAGAGAAAGCTGTCCCTGCCCATGGCAGGGGGTTTGGAACTAGATGATCTTTAAGGTCTCTTCCAACACAAACCTTTCTGTGATTCTATGATTCAATAACTTTATGTCTCCAAACTCACTTAATCCAAGAAACTGTGTTGTGGAGTTTATAGCAGCATTTCTCAACCCATGTTAAACAAAGGACCACTTTACTCTTTTCAAAATTACCTGTAGATCATCTTTCATTCTACTGTGAAAAACAGCTGTAAGTTTGCATGTTCATGCATTTTTCCCAGTTGGTTTCCACTACGTGTGTGGGACTCTGATACAGGGTTAAGTGGTTTTTTAAGAGTTTGAGGAACTGTAAGCCATAGGCTTCAATTAATTTAGCAAACACAGAAACAGTTATAAGCTCACAAAATAACTTTTGCAATGTCCCATAGCAATATACAACATGCAAACTACTAACCAGTCAAGCTGTCTATACCATTGAAGTGAGGCCTTTGTAAATGACTCCTGATGCCAAGTTAAGAAGTACGAAAAGCCAAAGCATAATAAAACAATCATGTAGGAAGGATCATTTCCATTTATTTGGTGTTTCTATTGGGGTTTTTTCATTTCTGTGACTTGGAAAATTTCTCACATTAGTCATAGTCTGAAAGTGGCGAGATTTTCAGTTCCACACCCTAAAAATGTTGACATTTAATATTCCCTTTTTTTCCGACATTCAGTAAATTCACCAGTGTAAGTTTAAAACTACATGCTGGCTGCTAGAAATGAGCACAACAGAAAAGTCATTCTGGTTGATTACTGCTTTGAAATTATCCATTTTCCTCCTAATACAGGTCAGTGCTGGCCAACACACCCCTTTCCACACCATGGAGAAAAGTGTACATCAAACCCAACAGTAACTTCAGTGGGATTTATCTTTCCATCCTACAAGCAGAGTCGGTTTCCTTGTTAGCTGGGGTACTTGCAACACTGTGAGAATGCAAAGCATTCTGTACAGTTGAGCTGCACCATTACTTGCAAGGGCAGGGAGTGTTGTGTTTTGCAGACCTCTGAGCAGTACATCAGATTAAAACAAAATGCCTTGCCTCCTTATACTTGTTTATTTTTATACTATAAATATGGTAAAGTTCATTGGTGAACTTTTGAGTTCACCTTCACTTCACTTTGAGTGATTTAGCTCCCATGCAACTTAAGTAAAACCAGAGATAATAGAAAGGCTGGCATTGTGCCATATCTGCCTGGTAGACCTGCATGGGTTAATTCTGGTGACATTAAGACCCAGAGAAGTTTCAGGAAACAGCCTAAAGGTGATGTAAAGCCTAGTACACAAAGCTCACCATATACCCAATTTTAGCAGACTATGCAGTCATATTTCAAGCTTGCATTACTGTACAGTAGAGCTAAAGAGCATATTAACTTCTATCTAGTGAGCCTAATTTTATTTTCAACTGCTTTTCCTCACTTGAAATTTGCAATTCAATGCAATCAATTTCACTTTGGTTAAACAGTTTAATGTGCTCTAATAAAAACAGGCAATTGATATTCTAATTCCGTTGTATTGAAACTAGCACTGTATTATGAACACACATGACAAAATATAGCAAGTACTATGGCAGCTACCTAAGGATGTTTTTTCTTCAGTTGTTTGTATGACATATAACAGCAGCCTTTAAGGCACTTCTAATTCCAAAGAGCTAGAAGGTACTTTAAAAATTACACCTTTAAATAACAAATAATATTAATTTCGGTTTCTGACATGCATCATGGTAGTCTTCTAACACTTCAGACCTGTACCACATCATAATTTAAGGACCAGTCTTGTAAATGTATTTTGTGCATGAAATGTTTCACTGGGACAGGATCTAGAACAGCAGAGAAAGACTGCAATTCTTGTTTTTTTGATGTTGCATGGAGAAAGAATATATAGAGGTACAATGTAATTAAAAGAGCTGGATTCTATAGTTTTTCAGAAAATAATTTCTGAGAAAGTCTCAAAAAGTTCCTGCCTTCTATTGACTGGATCAGAGGAAGCCAGGGGAGGAATGAAGCATTTTCTAAGTTTTTGTTGTGTGTTCCCTTGCTGGAAATTGTTTTTAGACAGCATAGTTATCACCAATAATTTCACAAAGAAATAAACAAACAGAAACACTAAGTAATGTCCTTAGTTACCATTAACTAATGAACAGAATCTTGTTTTTGACTGCTCGCTGTGTTTAGTCATCAAACATCCCTGCAGTATTGGTTCTGTATTGATTCTGGGCAAAGACTATCATCTAAGAAACCACTCATTACACTCTTGTATTCCTTGCTGACTTTCCAGCATGATTTCAACAATCTTGAAGCTCATAAACCTTGAAATCTGATGAAATCACCATCTGATATATCAGATGTCAAATCAGGCCAGTCTTTTACCTTCTGAGGCTTGACCTTTCCTGACAAATTTTCATTAATGGCAGAGGCAATCCTGCTAGTAAAAAGGCTGAAGAAACATGGAGCACTGTAATTCCCAAAGGAAAGCTGAAAGAGACTTTACCTACCACTTAATGCATTTGGATGAGTCCCTTAATTTGTGTGTTTGAAGCCAGAACTTCTGAGAATCTAAATCTTGACTCCCACTCTAATTTTCCAAACAAATTTTCTAACGCATTCCTTTCTTGCCCTCAGAAATGATGAAAGCTCATGCAAACATCAAATAGGAACAGATTTAGAGTTGGTTTACTTGTTTGCTTTTTTTCCAGGCAGATCATTATATTCAAGGCAAAGGTTTTTGAATTACATTTGCAAATGTGAGCAGGATCACCTTCAGAAGGATTAGTGGATTTGCATTGATGAAATACTGCAACACACAAGACGTATAATTATTAGTCTTACAGTTGATAGTTCTCTCCCTTACAAGCGCTACCTGCTAGCACTGACTTAATAATTTTTTCTTCCGAATTAGGGTCAGACCAATTATCTCACAGAAAGCCAAGCTTATTTTTTAATCAATTTCCTCCTATGTGTGTTTTATGCTCTTATTTTTCAGTTTTTCTCAATAAATGAGAAGCTATTAAATTTGGACAAACATTTTTACAGATCAGTTGGTAGGCAGGCAACAATAACAATATTGAATTATTTCCATAGAAATGAGCTCATTACCTCTGTCTGTTTGTGATGAAATGGTTTTAAATGTGTTTTGCGTACGTGTTGTCAATCTGGTAGGCAGAGATAGTTGCAGAAAATGTAATTAATAGATAAACGTGAAACAAAGTATGGGCACAAAACAGTTGCATTCTGAACTGCTCAGTTATTTTGTTAACTTAGCCCTTGTCTAATTCTTGATCGATAAATCAAGAATAACATCAATCATTTCTTCTCAGAATTACCCACTCTGGGTATGTCACAGGATTATTAAGAACTTGCCTGATCTGCTACATGTGTTGGTTTTAGTGGTGATTTCAGCTGAAGGACAATTAGATCCTGAGGGCATGTCCAAATATGAAGTCAGGTATGTGAGCAGGAATCACATAAATCATGCCTAAAAAAGGAATGTGACATACCCAAGTTGGTACAGTAAGCAATAATTGTTAAACACCCAGACAGTGTCACAATATGAAAAAAAAAATGCACTTGCTCAAGCAAATATTTGCCTTTTCAAACCACACATTGCTTTGCAACTTCATCCTCAATAACTCTCTTCTGTGAGTCAAGGCCACACCATTTTCTGTAACAAGACAAGCAACTGAAAGGTGCTTCAAGTTAGTAGGTTCAAAAGCAAAACCAGGATCAAATACTAATTATAAAGCAGAAGCTACTACACACATGAGGTTTGCTTTCTTTTACAAGTTTTATATTGTAAAGGACATAATGTAGGACACAAATTTGGGGGGCATGTACAAACAAACAAAATAGAAACAAAGCCAGTAATCTACTGTGTAACCAAACACCAATACAACAATCCAGCCACAAACCTATCTGGGGCATCACCAAATACAGAGGTAATATACAGATATATTGCCATCAAGCAAAAGGTATAAAAGGAAAAACCATTAAGTGAGAAGAAAATATGCTGGACTGCAGCCATAAAAGGACCTTCACAATTCTTTTTTTGGTCAGCTTATCCAGTGCAGCTATTCATTGCAACCCATTACAAGAGTCAAGCTCCAGACTGAGCTGTCTAGAGAGACTTTTGCCAACTTGAAGACCCACACCTATTTATCCATCCTCTTTTAACTTCACCAACATACAACTCTTTTCTGAATTCTTTTAAAAATTAATTTCAAGCTTGCCATGTACTTG
>QWTY01079241.1:10527-21597 GCA_008033365.1 Pseudorectes ferrugineus | reverse complement strand
CCAAGCTGCTCCTCAGACAGAGCCGGGGGGAAATGGAACAAGTTGGAGGTTCCAGCAGGGGAACAGGGACAGACTGGGACCACACCAACTGCTGTGGTGGTTTTTGGAGGGGTTTTTCTTGCTGCCACCCCCACAGGGAGGGGAATAATCGAGGTGATAAAGAGTATCTTTGTTCAAAGGCTCTTTGGATGTTTGGGTTTCTCCCAGTGCCATTGGTTGGGTAAAAGGTTGGCCCAAGCACTCCAAGATTTTTGTGGGGATAGCAAGGAGGGAATCAGGATTCCAGAACTAATTCCTTTTGCATCCCAACACCCTGCTGTGGGGACAGGAGGAATCTTCTGGGACAACCCAAGCTCTCCACCACCATCGCCAGACCCTGACGTGCATTCTCAGAGATGAACAAGCCGTGGAAAGACAGAGAAGAGGGAAAGGGGGGGGGAAACAAAACAGAAAGATAAAAAAGGAGATGGATGGGATGGAGGGGGAGTAAAAGGCTTTTACTTACCGACTTGCAGGGTGTGCCTTGAGCAGTTAAAGACAGAGCCTTATGGAGCAGTTCAGCCGTATCACACACAGTGTAAAGCTTGGGGTTAGCGTCCAGCATGCGACTGTTTTTGTTTTGCAAAAAGAACCCCCACACACAGGTCCGTCCTCTTTCCCTTTTGTGTGTTTTGTTTGTTTAAATCCCGGGGGGGTTAGTTAAACTTGTAAGCAAGGATGTCAGTTAATCTTAAAAACAGTTGACATGAAACACAAACCGTACAGGGACACATCATGCTCAATTTAGCGCGCTCTGCTTTGCACTTTTTTTGGTCTTTTGTAACTTCCTTCTGACAGTTGGATGTTTCCAGCAAGCAAATGTTAAAGAGTTCTTCATGCTCCCTCTACAGTGAAGCAACGGCTCCGCACCAGAGCCGCAGGGATGGTTTTGCAGACGGGGATTTAAGGTGAAGCCCCACTGCCATCTCTTGTTTTGCTGCCTGGGCTTCATCGAGAGCGTGAGTGAAAACTGTTCCAGCCCCAAAGCAGCCTCGTGCTGTGCCAAAACAGCTTGACAAGCCCTGGAGAAGGCTTTTGCTCTAAAATAATTTTCCTGACCAAAAGGGAGAGGAAAAGGGAAAGGAAAAGAACATCCATTCCACAGGGAGGCTGCACCAAATCTGTGATGGCTTAACAAGATGACTTGTTCACCTCTCTGCTGCCTGCACAAGGGCTAAAGGGCTTTCAATAAAAGAAATCATTTCCTGCTCTGAAACACCTGGAATGTGCTGTAAAGTCCAGTTTGGAGCAACACTCTACATATTTAGGTGAAAGTTGGACAGGCAGATCTCAAAAAACACCGCCCTGCCGCCCTCTCCCCATGAGTGGCTTGAACAGGGCTTCACTCACGGACCCGAGAGCCAAAACCTGCGTCTCGCAGCCAGATGTGAGCGGGCTGCTGCTTCAGGGTACAGGGAGCCAGCAAGCAAACACACAAAAATATCCATTGACACATGAATATACACTGAGAGAACACGCACACGTAAATCCGTGAGTGACAGCTCCTAACAGAGGCAGTAAGGATGCGCTTCCAGCCCTCCCTGCCCGGCAGAACAAGGATGGATATGAACAGGGAATGGGTCCCAAAGGTCTCCCAGGTCAGCTGAGGGGCTGGACAATGCTGCCTTCCACGGGGAAGAGCTGCTTGGTTCAGCCAATGCTGAGCAAACTCCTGGCCGGACCCCGAGATCCACGAGGCCACGTGAGTCCCACCTCCCTGCAAGCCTGTGGGGCTGAGCCCTCTGAGGTTACAGCCCTGAGAGGACGCTCCTCAGAGGACACAGATTTCCTCAAGGGGACCATTTCCAGGGCAGAATTCCATCTGCCACGCTGCTCACCAAGCATGAACGAGCCAACCCCTGCACAGAGGGCAGAGATGGAAACCAAAGGACAAATATCCCACTGAACTGGAAGGCAGCAGGAGAACAGCTCCTGCTTGGCCTCCAGGGACCACCAGATGCTTTGGGTGACCACGGATGGAAGAGAAGGGAGGGCAACCACATGCGAGTAAGAGGCTGTGAGTGGCCAGCGGCCACGAGACTCACAACAAAATGAAACCTTTTCCACGCCCTGAGCAGTGAAATGCGTGGGTGCAGCCACGGGGCTGAGCAGGGAGCTGTACCTTGTGCTCTGCCTCCTGAGCCAGCTGGCTCTGGAGCTGCTGGAGCTGCTCCGAGGAGTTGCTGCAGAGAGCCTGGTAGGTTTCCTTGAGAGCACCAATCTGAGCGGAAATCTGGTCCTTTTCTGGCTGGGAAAGCCTGCAGGGGGAAGGGGAAATCTCTCAGGATACTGCCCAAATCAGCTCCACAGAATTACCATGTCCTTCTAGTGCAGGAAAAAGTCAAATCCTGCCCAGCTCAGCCAAAACCTGCCAGGATAACTGAGCAAAGGCTGAGCTGCACTGTAACAACCAAACCCCCAAATATACGGGGCTGCATCTCAACTGAAGAGGATTAATATCGTCCCACAGCATAAATGGGTTGCACATTTCACGTTTCTCATTGCAGACAGTAAAGGAGACAACTGTCACGTGCAGCTCATCCTTGTTTTTAACTGGAGTCAGGTACTGGATCCCACGGATCCACCAGCTCTAAGGAATCTCATCTCCAGCCCCTGTTCTCTCCCTGGGTCACACTCACTTGTGGCTGTGTTTTGCCAGGAAGATTTGGGAAGTTTTGATGGCCTCAGAGACCTGCTCCTTCTTCGCAGTCAGCTCCTCATTCAGGGCCTGGCAAAAAAAAAAAAAGAATAAAAAAAGAAAGAAATCAGCTTAATTCAGCTGTGAAAAAAGAGCAGAAGTTGAACCTCAGTGTCTGGTGCCACTCCTGCTTTACCTGCTGCTCTGAGATGGATTTCTCGATGTCCCCCAGCTCTCTGCTCCCGGCAGCAGCTGTCCTGCCCTGAACACTCTGCTTCAAGCCCAGGGCCCAGCCCAGGAGCTCCTTCACCTTGTCCACGTGCTCCTGCTTCTCCTCCTCCACCACTTTCTGCAAACAGAGGAGGAAGATCCCACGTCAGAGGGGATCTCCAAAGGGGGAGCAACGCCCAGGATGTGCCACCAGCGCGGAGCAGCACCCTTAGGAACGGAGGGAATGTGGGGACAGAGTGTCCCACGCCCTCACCTCCTCCTCCTCCAGCCTCCGCAGCGCGTCGCTGATGTACTTCACGTGCTGGGTGGTCAGAGTCACCAGGGCTGTGTACCGGGTCCTCAAATCCATGAACTGCCGAGGGAAAGAGGGGAAAACAGAGAGAAAAGGGGGCTCATCAGTGCTGCTGGCGGATCCGGAACGTCACCCCTCACAGGACACGACATGGATGCAGCACCTCTGGCTTGGGAACCCCCCAGGGCACCTGGAGGACCCGGGATGGCACCGATGGAATGCAGCGAGTCTGCCGGGGAGGGTGGTGGCCACACAAGGCATGCTGCACGGACACTGGAGCGAGGGGACACTCCGGCCACGGACACTGGGGCGGATGGTCAACTCTTTACAGAGGGCTACCGGGATCTTTAATATCCACACAGAGCAGACAGGAGCTCGGGTCCCTACAAGGGTCTCATCCCAAAGATGCACACACAGCAACACTGCATGGTGCTCTGGTTATTTACCTCGCAAGGCTGAAGGGCTGAGCCGGCCCCGCTGGATTTGACCCAGGGGTTCCCAGGGGTTCCCAGGAGTCTAGGTATGGCATACCTGGTGCTTAGGGCACTAAGCCATCCTCTCTGGCTATTGGAAAAAACAGCGAGGGTGGAAACTTTATTCATACAGGAGAGTTCAGCAGAAAGGAGCTCATTTCACAGAGGCTGCTGGGCGGTTTTGCTGGGCACATCGAAGGACCCCCCCCAAAATTCCCCCCTGCCGAGCTTAGGTGGGTTCCTACCTCCTGGGTGATGGCATCTGAGGAGGAGAGCATCCGCCGGCGCTTCATGGGGGACTTCTGCTGCGACTCCACGAAGGCCCTGTAGGTCATCAGCTGCAGCTCATAGTCCTGCAAAGGTGGGGAGACGTGGAGCTTGTGAGATCTGCAAACTCTGCCGGGGCTGCTCCTGCCCAGCCCACCCTGCCGAGGTGCAGGGGGGGAACTTTACCTTGACGGCGGCCGAGTATTGCTGGGAGAATTTCTGACACTGGTCCAGCTTGGCTTGATTCTTCTCAATTTCTGCAGCCAAAGCCTTCAAGGGAATTCAAAGCAAAAATGGTTGTCAGGACAGGTTGGCTGAGTTGTTGCCCAGAGAAGCTGTGGATGCCCCAGCCCTGGAAGTGCCCAAGGCCAGGTTGGACAGGGCTTGGAGTAACCTGGGAGAGTGGAAGGTGTCCCTGCCCCGTGGCAGGAGGATGGAAACAAGATAATCTTGAAGATCCCTCCCAACCCAACCTTTCTGGGATTCTCTGACAGCAGCCATGGGGGGTGAGCAGAATTCTGGGTCACATCCCTGCACTTTCAGGTAAAAACTTTACACTCTCCGACTTTTCACGCAAGACCTCATCTGCACCTCGAGTCAAACCGAGTTCCTCCGCTTCCCAGACACCCAGCTCAGGCCTGCAGCCTCTTCCCTGCTGCTTTTCATATTTTCAAGCTCAGAGATGAAAAGAAGTGACACGGTCGCTGCAGCAACGAGACATCACGAGGTGCTGCCTCACCGTTTGCTGGCTGAGCTGCTCCGACAGCACCCGGCTGTCCTCCGCCTGGCCGGGCTTCATCAGCTCCTGCTGGGCTGTGATCTCCTCGATCCACTGGATCAGGGCGCTGTGGCACTGCCGGTAATCACTCAGCACCTCCTGGATGCTCTCCAGCTCCGTGTGGCTGAGGGAAAACCACGACAGGTAAGAGGAGGGGGTGAAACGCCACCAGAGGGAATCCCAGCCGGAAAAATTTCACCACCACCAAGCCTGACCCAACTCTCAGCTGGAGCTGAGGAGAGGAGGCAGCAGGTTCCTCACCGGGTCTCGATCTGGGCGCAGACTCGCTGCCAGCGGTCCCACAGCTGGCTGCCCTTCTCCTGGAAGCGCTCCAGGTCGATGCTGCGCTCCTGCCTCAGCCGGAACAGCTGCTCCCCCACCTCCTTCGCCTTGGCCATCTCCTCCTCCAGCGTGGAGAACACGGAGCCCTTGTCCTTCACCTCCCCGAGCCATTGCTGCAAAAGGAGACAGCAGCGGGTCAGGGGCACCGAAAGGAGAAGGGACCAAGCCAGGGATGTCCTTCTGCCCGGAGCTGACAAAGCTGGGAAGGGGTTAATGGGTTTATTTTCCCACTCTCCTCAACCTGCAAAGAACTGGGGGGTTGTAGGAGGTGGAGAATGAAGGGGACCACGGTCAGATTGGTTCAGGCCCTGTCCTACAGCAGCAGGCAGAGCACAAACCACCTCCTCTACTCTTACAAAACAATCAGGGGTGTCACATCAGCAGCACAAAATCCTCTCAAATGTATCAAGGCAAGAAAAACGTCCCACAGACCAAATCCAGCAGGAAAAAGGGAAGGACCCTGCTTGACAAACCAGCAGCACCAACCTGCAAGGCCGTCCTGTGAGTCTGAATGGCTGCCAGGTCAGCGGGAACGGCCTCCTCCTGGCTCAGCTTCACCTCGTAGCCTTTGACCAGGGATTCTGCCCCTTGGGTGTTGCGGATGATGACATCAACCGTCTTCAACCTGGCAAATCAAACAGAGGCAGCACGATGACGTCCCAGCTTTGGCAGGGATTTTGTGCTGCAGGGGGATGGACTCGGTTACGTCCAGCACGAGGTGTGTTGGAGGGACAGAACAAAGCCTTTAGAGAACTGGGAACACTCAAAAGGGTATTTGTGAGCAGAGGCACATCCCAACTCACTTCTCCAGGTAGATGGAAGACAGCCCGTGCGTCTGCTCCATCTTGTTCACCACCAGGTCCAGCTCTGAACGCAGGTGGGGCGTGCTGGGCCCCGCAGGAGCCTTGTCCAGGAAGCTGCAGCACCTCTCGGACACCACCCTGAGCTCCGACTGCAGCTGCTGCAGATCCTCCTGCGTGCGCTGCCGAGGGAGGGAGAGAACGTGAAAGGAGGGCCCGAACAGGCAGGGAAAAAGCAGGATTGCCCTTGGCAAAGGAGCCAGTAGGAAATGAAGCAGGGAGGTTTCCTGCTGCCTTCTGTGCAGCGAGATTCCCTCAAACCCCCTTTGCTCACACGCTCACTCCAGAGGAGCTACAGCTATTTTTGGACCTGTGTCCAGCTCGGCCCTCCCCTGCCCACCTCCCAGCAGCAGGCCTGACCTCCTGCTCTGCGATGCGGATGGCGTTCTCCTGGATGGTGTCCCCGTCTGCCCGGGCGCTGCTCGGGGCCTGGATGCGGCTCACGAGCCGCTGCTCGCACTCCTCCAGGCGCAGGCGGATGTTCTTCAGCTCCGACAGGTACGTCCTGGCCACGGTCTCGTCCTTGTCCTCTGCAAGTCAGAGACACACGGAACAGCAGCTCAAGCACCCCGGGCCGATACCTGTCCCGCACGGGACCCGCTGGAATCCCCGGAGCTGAGCACGGCACGGCGCTGGCAGCGGGATCTCTGCTCAGCTGGAAAACACATTAATTAAATCATCTCGTTCTGGAGATGAGTCCAGCCACAGGGAACCTCGCCGAAGTCCTCAGTCCGAGGGGGACTCACAAGAGCCACCACTACGTGTGTTTTCCCAAAGGCGAAACGCTGGAAGGACTCCTTGCTTGGAATGCACCCTGACGACTAAACCCACTGCCAACATCCTAAACCCACTGCCAACATCATAAGGACTCAGCAGCTCAGCTGAAGCTGCAAAGCCAAGGATTCTCTGCGGGAATACTGCTGGACAAAGGCCGAGCACTCGGATGGATGGATGGATGGAGAAATAAGGAGAGCAGCTGCTCACACCATCAACCAGCCAGCTCAGGCAAAGAAGAACACGAAGCCGCCCCATAAATCCTTTGTTGATGAGTTCCCACAGCTCCTGGTTAAACCATCAGGCCCTTTGAAGCTCACCGTTCTCCATGGACTCCAGCAGCTGCCGGATGTGTTCCTTGGAAGACTCCACTTCCTCCTCCAGGCGCAGCCGGTCCGACACGGAGAAGAGCTCCGAGTCCCGGCTGTCCTGCAGGAAATCCTCGTAGTGGGCCTGGAGGCTCTTCAGGGCTTGCTGACACTCCCCTTGAGCCAAGGATCTGAGCTGCAGGTGGGAAAAGCGGCACATCCAAACATCAGGAACAACTTCCCGCACACCAACGGAGCCGCCTTCACTCGCCAGGGGAGTGTTTTCAGAGGAAAGGTAAATTCTCTGTATCAGCCTCCTGCCTCCCTCCAGCCGTGCTCACTCCCTAATGAAATGCTCAACCCACCATCTCTCATCAGCAGCAAACTCCTGGTGCTCTTTTTATCGGGAAAAGCCGCAATCCTTTCGCAGGGCACCCCCAAACTCAGGTTTTCAAGGTGTAAATTGTTCCCCTTTCCCCCCGCTGCTCCCCACAGCTGTAAACTGTGACCCTTCTCAAGGTGTAAAGACCCTTGACTTCCCCAATCTTGCACTGTCTGGTTTTCCTGTCTCCTCTGCCACACAGAGAAGCCTGGAGAGCAGCACAACCCCGGAACCAGGCAGGGAAGTTCCTCCACACCTTTTCCACGCTGAAGCTCTGCACCAGGGCAATGTCCTTCCGCAGGTAGTTCCAGGAGATGAGGCTCTTGGTGTTCATGTGGAGCTGGTGCCAGAGAGCCATCACCTTCTGGTACAGCTGTTCCACCCTGCCAGGGGAAGGAGCGGATCCATCAGCCCTGGATCTCCCCAGCAAACCCAGCCCTGACCCCATTAATCCTCCAGCCATCCCTGCCAGACGGCAGCCCATCAATCCCAGTCTGGCAGCAGGCAGGGAGCGGTGCTCCTGCTGTTCAGTGCCAGAGATCCCTGGGGGGATCCCTCCTCCCAAATTGTCATTTTTGCACTTTGCAGGCTACAGCAGCAGTCGCTGCAGTGGAGTTTGCAGCTGTAGAACCATGAGGGATTCCTTTCCTCACCACAAACCACCTTCGTTCCTCCATCCCCACTCTCTTCCCATTCCCACCCCAAATCCGTCCCCTCCCGTGCCACCCAAGTTACCTGTTGGCCATCTCGATGGCCTCTTTGTTGGGCGGGGGGATCAGGAAGCAGACAGAAGGCACCATGGCCTCGTTCCCCGTGGGGCTGATCACCTTCCACTTGGTCCTCTGGGAATTGTCCTCCAGGACGCACTCGTCGTTCCTGCAGATGGTGATCTGCGACAGCACCCGCACCCCCGGCCCGTCAGAGACCAGCAGCGGGGCCGTGCACGCCCGTCCCTGCTGCCAGCCCCTCTCCTGGGGGTGAGCCAGCTCCCAGAAATACCCAGATGGATCTGTTTCAATCGAGCAGCAGCCTGGAACGGCGCCAAGCAGCGCGGCACGCTCGCGCCGGGAGAGGAAGGGACAGGGAAGTGAGAGGGAGCTGGCTGCCACCCACGGGCTCGTTCGGCTCAGGCTGATGGAGCCCGTCCTCCCTGGAAGGGGAAAGGACTCCAGCTCCTGCCCAGGATAAATCTGAGACGTGGGAATGTGCTCCAGGAAAAACAGCCCTGCTGTTTCCCTCCCCCTGTCTTCCCACTCTGCTTTCCATTGACAGATTCTACAGAGCTCATCCTAAACCACCACGGGCGTCACTCCCCCTGCCTCGTCCCTCCCTTCCCAAGTGCCACCAACACCCTCTGCCAGCCCTCACCTCGATCTGCCGGTAGTCACAGACAGCCTTGATGGGGATCGTGCTCTTCACGGCGTGCTCCGGGTTCCTGGGCCGCAGCTGGACGATGGTTTTGGAGCGTCCCACCAGGCTGGCCACGGAGCTCTTGGACTGGATGAGCTGCTCCTTCTCGTCCTGGCAGGGAGAAGCAGGATGGGCAGGTCGCTCAGGGATGCTGAGGGGAGCTCTCTCCCGGGCATCTCGGCTCTCCCCCCACCCCGATGCCGGCCTGCAAGGGCTGAGCAAACACGTCAGGAGGATGCTGCTGTCCTGGCAGGATGGGAAGAGGGCTCAGGAGATGGGATGGGGGCGAGGACGGACGTCACTGCTACTCCCACTGCCCTGCAAAGCCACATGCACACCTCTGGCTCTCTGGCTGGTAGGACAAGAGAAGGTTTGCTTTCAAAAGGGCAAAAAAGGAGAACACAACATCCACCAAAACCAAGTCCCAGGAGCTGTGAGGGGCCGAGAGCAGGACAATCTCCAGCCCAAGGCTGGGGAGGTTTGGCTGCCTGGAGGAGAGCCCAGGGAAGCATGCTCCCTTCTCTAAAGCAAAGGATGAAGGGGTGCTTAAACCGATGGCTGGAATGGGAGACGATGAATTACGCGGCTGAAACATCTCGGGAGAAGGGGCTCGTGGTGGAGTGACCGCACAGGCCTCTGGCTTTGGGGAGAAATCTGCCAAATCCTACAAATCCCTGCTGGGTTTGGCGATGGGACCAACCCAGGGGGGACTGGTGGCAAAGCTCCCCTGGAACAGCCCCTGGCACGGGGGGAGACGTGTGCTGATCACCACCCGGGCAGCTCGTGTGGTCAGTGACAGCTCAGCCCACGCTGGCTGTGGCCAAGGTTTCAAAAAAAAAAACCAAAAAGGATCCCAGGAAATGTTCTCCCTCATGCTCGGTACCCTGGGGTTGGTTAGTGTGCTACGACAGTGGAGGAGAATTTAATGGTTAAAAAAATAAAAATTAAAAAAAAAAAAAAAAAAGGAAAGCAAAAGAAAAGAATAAATGATTAAATAAACTACCTGTGCCTGTCCCAGGGAGCATGATTGGAAGAAATACAACTTTAACTTATTAGGTAAGAAAGAGTAATATAGCTGAGCTCAGGGCAGCTGCCCCAGTCCCGGCTTTGTGGCCACTCTCTGGCTGCCCAGAACAGCCTCTCCCACCCCAGCTGGCACCTGCCACACTCCTGCTGCTCCCGGGCTCCCAAACACTGACCCCAGGAGCCAGGCTGGCTGCTCCGTGTCCCGGCAGTGCTGGAAACAGCCCAGGACAACCCCGAGACCGTGACAGAGAGGATGGGGGAGCCCCCAGGCCTCCAGGCGAGGAGACAGTGCTGCTGCACCCATCACCCCCAGTAAGGGCACCCCAGCGCCACGGGGGACACTCCAGGAGCTGTGCTGTGCACTGAGAGCAGAGTGACCGCCCACCTCCGCACACTCAGCGTCACCTCCTGACCCTGCCACCGCCGCTCAGCACCTCACCCTCAGCCCAAATCCTCCCCCGACCCTGGTGTCAAACACCAGCTGATGCTCTGCTCCTTGGGGGGTTGTTTTTAGGTTGGTTTTTTTCAGGCCAAATCAGGCAAGAAGGTGACAGAGCCGCGGCCCGGGCTCTGCTGTGCTGCAGCTAAGCCAGGCCACGTGCTCAGAGATCAGCCCCTGGCACAGCCAGGCCGTCCTGGCTCTCCCCCACATCCAGCAGGATGGATTAACACGGGATTTGGGCTGGATAAAGAGCAGGCGTTTCTCCACCGGCCCCAAAGCAGAACCAGGAGCATCCGACAGGCCCTGCCTCTGTCAGCAGGGCTCGAGCAGGATGGCAGGACGGGCATGGCTGGGGCAGAGACAGCTCACACGTCAGCACAGGCTGCCTGCTCCTCACCCTGAGGACACAGAGAGGCTGGACAGTGCCTCTAAATGACCAGCTCCAGCCACACCACACAGCTGGGGCCACCACAGCCTGCACCCCACGGCCACTCAGCAGCTCCAAGGGAAAGCAAACCACTGCCCGAGGCGGAAAACAAACCACACCCCACCAAACTGTGGGGACAAAGAGCCCAGATCCCCCCGGGGGAGCAAGAGGTGCCCCAGGCAACGCTGCTGGACCGGAGCAGGGTGGGTGGGGTGTGGGAGAACCCACCATGGAGTCCTGCAGCAGGTCCTCCAGCCGCGTCAGGCTCGTGTTGTGGTCGCAGGAATATTTCCTCTTGATGGAGTCCTGCAGGTTCCGCAGGTACGTCTCCGACTCCCGGGCGTCGCTGAAGAACTGCGGAGGGCAAAAAGGGTCACAGGA
>QWTY01079241.1:0-10397 GCA_008033365.1 Pseudorectes ferrugineus | reverse complement strand
TCCCCTAGCAGTGCCCAGGGAGCAGCTAACAGATACCCCAGAGAAAGCCCAAATCCCTCCTTCCCTCTCCCCCAAGGAGAACAGCAGCACAGGGAGCTCACGGAGCGGGATTCAGTGGGAATTTGGTCCCAAATACCTGGAAATAGGCAGCGTTCTCCTTGACGTGCTGCTCCACGCACAGGCAGAGCTGCTTGATCCACTGCCACTGGGTGTGCACGGCAGCGCTGTAGGCCTGAGGAAAACACGGAAAAGGGCATGGAAAAGGGGCATTCACAGCCAGGAGGGGCTTGGGAAGGACACAGGAGCCCGTGGGAGGGACAGAAATGACCAAAATCTGGCTGCAGCCAGGAGGGTTTGGACACAGGAGATGGCAGACGCTGTCTCAGTGTCCCCATGTCCCACACAGCCACGATGCCAAAGGCAGGAACAGGTTGGCTTTTACCCCATGGAAAAGGCTCCCACTGCCCTTTGCTTCACCACCAGAGTCCCTGGAGGCCTGGATGGCTCCAGGGCAGCCAAGGCCATTCCCTGCATGCGGGAAAGGCTTGTGCTCCGTGTGTTTGTGTCTTAATTTGGATTATTTGGGAATGGCCACTTCCCGAAATAAAACAGCTCCACCACCACGCTGGTGTGCTGCCACCATAAAACACCTCCTCGGGCACTGCGGGGTGGGGCAGCAAGTCTCCCACCTCCAGGTGAGGTGGTCTGATCCTCGGGAACCCCACGGCTCTCCCGGATTCCCGCTCACCTCCACGGTTTGCTTGGCCGGGTGGTTCTCCAGGGAGAGCAGCTCAGCCGTGTCCTGGAGGGAGCGGAAGATGTCCTGCTTCTCCTCCAGCTCTGCCATCAGCTCCTGCGGGAGGGACGCAGGCAAAGTCCAAACCTCAGCTCTGGGACCTCGCTCACACCGTGTGTCCGACTAACACAGCCTGGAAGTTCTACCGGAAACGCCAGCGGATCCCAGGGAACACAGCACAGCACCACAGCCCCATTCCCGACGGGAATCTGCCTCCTGAGTGCCAAACAGGCACTGGAAACCTGCCCAGGGACCTCTTCAGCTCCAGACAGTGTGATTGTGGAAAGATGGGAATTTATTTATACTGCTTTAAAGGGGAATTAATCTTCCTCCTTGGCTCAGACTTACCCCCTTCACCCCCGCTAGTTCAAGATGCCTTGAGCTCCAAAATAATGCTAAAAATACATCTTTTGATGCCTTTTTGATTGCAATTCAATTGAACACACACTTTCATTCCACGTTCTGCTCTGGGGAGAGCTTCCATCAGCTCCGCTCAGCAGCAACAAGCTCAGCGAGCTGGGAGGGAGCATCCAGCCTCGGGAATTCGGCTCTGCTGGGAGCTGAGGGCTCCACAGCGCATCAAAAGCAGCAGCTGCCCTCCCAGCACCCACCGAGAAGTAATTCTTCTTGGCTGCAATGTTGGGGTTGTTGTCACTCCAGTCGTAGGCCAGCTCCTCCTCCTCCTTCTCGTTCAGCCAGATCAGCTCGGCAGTGGCCCGGGACACGAAGCCATGCAAGCTCTGGAGGTGCCTCAGCCGGAAGCTCGAGGTTTCCTGGGCACGAGGAATTATTTATTATTATTATTCCTCCTCCCTGCTCTGCAGCTGATGGATTTCCTCCCCTCCCCGCAGCCCTGGAGCAGGGATGGAGCCCACTCACCATCAGTTTGCAGTACTGTGTCTCCAGCTTGCCCAGCGTCTCCGTGTAGCTGGCGCGGAAATTCGGGGACATCTTACCCTGAGGGATGAGAAACGTTCCTGTTACCCCACATGGGACAGCATCACCAGGAACCCATCCCCAAATCTTTCTCCACAGCTCTGCGTGAGGACGGGGAGGTGGAGAGGTGGAGAGGTGGAGAGGTGGAGGTGGAGAGGATGGCTCAGGGCAGCACTGCATCATCTCAGAAGCTCCGTCGTTAAAAATCACCTCTGTCCCGTGAATGTGACCCACAAGAGCTGATCCCAATGCCCTCAGCCCCTGTGTGGGGCCATGCCCGGTGTCCCCCACTGTACCTCGTACATCCTGGCCTCCTTCACGCTGGAGCCCAGGTCCTCCACGCTGGCGTGGATGTGCCTCTGGGTCTCCAGCTGGGATTCCACGCTCGGCAGGTCGGTGCCCCACTCCGCCCTCTCCAATCTCATCTGAAAGCAAGAGGTTTGGGTCAGCACTGCTCATTCTGCTCTCAAAAGGACACCAGGAATCCCCCCCGGTCACCCCAGAGGGAACAAACACTTCCCAGTCCTGGGAGAAGATCCTAAGCCAGTGCTCCAACACTGAGTATTTCTGGGACAGCCTACACAAGCTTCCCACCCACGTAAGACCAAGTGACTGCATCAGCCCAGATCTGCTTCCAGCCTTGAAAGGCTCCTCTGATCCCCACTGGCCAGCAGGACCACAAGAGAGAAAACCCAGCTCCAGACAGAAGCCTCAGATCTCCAAAAACTACAAACCATCAAAGCAACTGCTCACAGATAAAGGCAGGAAAAGGCCCGGGGCAGCTTCCCACATCAGTCAGAGCAGAGGCAGGAGGTCTGGCCCAGCACTCACCTGCATCTCCTCCACCCAGGCCAGCAGCTCGTAGACGAAGCGGAGGCTGCCTTCGTCCTCGGAGGAGGAGATGGCCACCAGCTCCGTCCTGGTCATCGGCTTGCGGAACCAGGAGGCCGAGGAGGTGTGGAGCCCCTTGGTCAGGGGCTCGCCCTTCAAGTGCGTCGTGCTCAGCGTGGACGTGGGCGCCAGCTCCAGGGTGGAGAAGTGACCTTTCCTGTACAGGTTGGTGCACTCCAACCTCAGCGTCACCAGCTCGTCCTGCAGCCTCATGATCCTGGGGAGGCAAGCGAGGAGCGGATAAAGGAGACGGACACGTGCTCCCTCCTTCCCCCGAGCAGAGCAGATGTGCAGCCCCTGAGGAAGCTTCTCCACAGTCACCTGAACACCAGCTCCTCCAGCTGGTAGTAGTTCTCGTCCCGGAGGATCTGCACGTCCACCTGGAGCTGGCGGAGGAGCCCCTCGCACTCCTGCAGGTACACGACCACGTCCGACTCGTACTGCACCGGCTGGCCCGACTCCAGGTGAGCAGCGTCCTGAGGGGACAGGGGACACTCAGGGCCGGGTCCCCTCAGCCCAGGAGGGGCGGGGAGAACACCACAGCAGCCCAGCTTGGAGACTGGAAATGCCTTTTGATCCACGAGCTCAACTGGGGCAGGACATGAATCTATCTCCCCACGCCACACCCAGGACAACCCCTTTAGGAAAACCTCTGGAGATGAACTCAAAGCTTCCAGGGATAGATGGGATCACCATTTTTAGCTCCCAGCCCTTTCAAGCAACACCTCTTTCTCCCAGAACAAAGAAAACCTCTCCAGAAACCTGCTCCCTACCCAGGCTCTGCCACCGAGTCCTTCCTGCCAGGCAAATAAAATAGATTTTGGGGTTTTTAAGCCTCATCACACAACAAAAATTACACAACAAACTTTCCCAGCGTGGGGAAAGTTTCTTGCTGGTGTTCTCCTCCACACCAGCACCTCTGCAGATGTCCAGCCCCACTTGCTGCATTCCCAGAGAGCAAGACCATTCCCCATCCCCCTGTCCTCAAGGTGGTCTGTGGATCACCAAGTACCCACCAGCTCCCCTACAGCACCTCTGGGACAGGCTGAAGGGCAGAAGAGAAAGGAAAACTGCCCAGGGGAACCCCATCACCCCAGGCAGAAGAGAGGGGAGGAGATTGGTGCAAAAGAAGAGCAGGAAAACAAACAAATCAATAAAATCAGGAGGGGGAACCACCACCCCCCACTCACAGCCTGCAGCGTGTTCTTCGCCAGGGTGAGCTTCTCTTCACAGCTCAGAGCACCATTCTGGATTTTGTTGGCGATTTGTAGCAGCAATTCCAGCCTGGAATGACAGAGGGGGATGAGAGAGGGGGTTTGGATGTCCCTGTGGCCAGAGGGGGAACAGGGGGTGTCCCTGCCACGGGCACAGCACCGACCTCTCCACCGCCGGCCGCAGGAGCTTCTCGCGCTCCAGCATCTCGATGATGAGCTTGCCCCACTCCTCCTCCACATCGTTGGGGTGGTAGCCCTGGGGCAACTTGATGCGTCCAAACTCAATCCACACCTGGGGGAAACATCAGCAGGTTGGCATTTCCCACCTCTCCCTTGAGCTGGCTGGGGATTACAGCGAGGCAAGAGGGGCTCTGCCTCCGCTCCCGCAGCGCGCTGCTCGCTGCCTCCCAATCCTGAGGGGTATTCCCACTTCTCCATCCCAAAATAAACCTCAACTGAGCACAGTTTAGCCTTGCTAAAAAAGCACAACATTCCCCCCTGCCACCATCCTCCGGGCAGCCATGGTGAGCCTCACCTCTAGCAGTTTGTAGAGCTCCTCTATCTGTCCTTTCTCCTGCTCCTTCGCTGGGATTTCAGTTTCTTTGAAGTGTATGTACTGGTTATAAAGTGCCTGGGATGGGAAAGGCTCGTCAGGAACCACCCTGGGGAATGCCACCGCCCACCCCTCGGCGCTGGGCACAGGGGACACTGCGGGTGGACCCTGCCCAGGACCTACCTTTAGCTCTACAGGGTTCTGGGGGAAGGATTTGTCTGACATGAGTATCGTGTGCTGCTTGATCCACGAGATGAGGGACTCCACACGGGTCTGGTACTCCAGCCACCTCGAATCCACCTCCTGCAGGGCGAGAGTGTCTCTGCTGGTGGGCAAATCTCCGTGGGGATAAGGGAGAGCCCAGAGCACAGAGGGAACTGAGGTGCCACGGACAAGCTGTGGGGTGGATCGTGTGCCAGGGCCTCCCTGCTGTGATGCCATCCCAGGAACAGGGAGGAGGAGGAGGAGGATTCTCCTGGAAGCTCTCTGGAAGCTCAGCTTTTTTCCTGCAGAGCCCGGACAGCGCCGTGGCCTTACAGACACCCAGCACATCACAGGGCAGACACCACCATGGGGACGCTCCTTCCTCCCCCTGAGCCTCTTCCCCCTCCTCAGCCCTCTTCCACAGGGAACAGACCCTTTCCCAAACCCTTCCCACAACCCCCAGCTGCCTCCCAAATGGCTCTCCCAGGCTCCCAGCCCGCAGCAATGCTTACAATGGCGCTGATCCCTTCTCCTCCCTCAGGGACTTTGGGAAAGGCATCGTAGATTGAAGACACGTAAGTTATCACGGATTTCTCATCCGGAGAGGGGACGTCCACGTCTGGCAAGAGGGAAGCAGAAAGGCAGTGAGGAAAGGGAGTGGAAAACGAGGTCAGCATCTCCCTGCACTGGTCACACGCCCTGGGCACCCACCTTCAGCGTCCAGCAGCCGCGTGACCCCCAGGCGCTCGGCAATCTCGAAGGCCTGCTCCAGGTTCTCCCGGTTACTCTGGATCTGCACCCTCTCCATGTCCACCAGATCCGGCCTGCAAGACACGCCCCAGAGTCACAACCAGCACCAGGTGCCCAGGGCAGAGCATCCCGGACGGGCATCGCTGCCATGGGTGGCTCCAAGGGCTGGTCTGAGCCCCCGTGCCGGGCTGGTGGCTCTCTGAGGGGACCTGGGCTGCAGGACCTCCCTGGCTCATCCCGTTTGGGAACGGGGTTCAGGCTGCAAAGGAAAACCTCTTGGTCCCAACAGGGGAAGAAGGAACCATGAGAGGTTTAACTGCTGCTCGGGTGACCTCCGAGATCCTTGGATAAAAGGATGGAAGTGCTGCTGTTCATGGAGGGCGGAAGGGCAGTGCTGACATGTAGCCACTGCAGCACTCAGGAGTTTAAAAGCTTTTCTTTCCTGCCTCTCTCCTCAGCCTCATTAAGATGTTTTTTTCCACCAACCTGATGTATTTGTTG
This sequence comes from Pseudorectes ferrugineus, assembly GCA_008033365.1. Classification (NCBI taxonomy): domain Eukaryota; kingdom Metazoa; phylum Chordata; class Aves; order Passeriformes; genus Pseudorectes; species Pseudorectes ferrugineus. Next base: position 4,552 of record QWTY01079241.1, on the reverse strand, counting down.
CTCATTCCGAGCATCCCCCCCGCCACAGCTACCCGACAGAAGAGATAATTCCAGGCAAAAAAGACATTGCTCCCTGCCAGCCTCACCCACATCTCCAAGCACTGATGGCAGTGGTGGGCAGGGACCCCCGGGAGATCCTCATCCCTCCCCACTGCTCCTTCCTGCCTACCTGTATCTGTGGATGAGGGCGTTGAACATCTTGCCGTCGCTCCAGCACGAGGAGAAGTTGGTGCACTTCACCCCGATGTAACCTGCTGTCACCTTCTGTGTCCACAGCAGCAGCTTCTCCTTGGCTGACATATCCCCCAGCTCCCCGCTGATGTAGATGTCGGAGATCTGCAAGGAAGCAGCACGGCCATGGGAGGATGCAGGAGCAGGGAAAGCTCCACCAGGCACATCCAGTTCCTACGAGCTTGCCCCAGACCTGGCTACCAGAAAGGGCAGGAGGAAACTCGTGGTCACCATGGGGGAGAGGGGAGCTGAGAAACTTGGGAATGGGGTGATGAGAAAGAGAACACCAGGGTGCTGTGTTTTGGGCAGGCTGGACACCCAAGCAGGCAGAGCCAGGTTTGCCAGCCCCATCTCACAGGGGCAGCAGATGCTGCTTGGCCACACGGCCCAGCCCAGCTGGGACACGACACCACCAAACCCAGCTTCCTACAACCACCCCTCTGCACCATCCCTGTCCCCGCCAGGCAGGGACACACCTCCCTGGGAACGCAATGTCCTGGAGAGAGCAGGCTCCAGGCAGGTCCCTTCCTGCCTCTCCCTGCTCCGAGCACGCTGTGCACCCTCCTGTACCCTCACTCCTCCCACCACGAGGAGCCCCAGCACCCTCGGACACCCGGGGCTCCCGCAGGAGTGGTCACTCCCACCCAGCAGCACCCAGAGTGGGCAGTGAGAAGGGACCACCACCAGTATCCCTTGCTGGGGCTGCAGGTGTGGCAGGGGAGCTCCACCTGGAGCATCCTGGTGTAAAAAATGCCAACTTTAGAAGCGGGGAAACAACACTTGGAGAGGAGATGTCTCCCTGAGCTCCAGCCACGGAGCAGCTCCATGTTGGGGGAGAAGGGAAGGACGGGGACAAGGATGTGACACCCCCGCTCTGCCTCGCTGGTGCCAGGGGGTGCAGGGGTGCCGTGACCCAATTCCCAACAAAAGAGAGCGACAGTCACGGACCCCTCAGACGGGGCTGGCTGCGAATCCCAGACTGGCACGTGACACCACGCACGTGTCCCCGCATGCCAGCATATTCCTGATTGGCACGGCTTCCTCCTCGCCCTCCCCTCTCCAGCTCCCCAATTAGTACAATTACCTCCCCTTAATTAAGGGGCGGACAAAGGGGAGGATGGGAGCCGCTCGGATTTTCCGGGGTGCCCGCGGAAAAGCAGCGCAGGCTCCCCGGATTCCTCCTCCCGGCACTGCGGGGAGAAGGTGTGCCAGGACCCAGCCCTGCCCGCCGCTCTGAAAACACCCAGCTGCTTTATTCCTCCCCAAAACACACCCAGCTGGGTGCTGGCACCGCACGGGTCCCGGCTGTCAGACATCCCTTCGCAGGCAGGAGACAGGGACCTGCGGGATTATCCGTCTCTCCGCCGGCGGGGCGGATGCTGCCGGTGTCATTGGTATGCTGCAGCTCACCTCCCTCTCCAGCCTGATACGCTCATCACACATAAAACTGCTCTTTGTCAGCTGCTGCCACACTGCCAGAGCTGCCTTTAACTCCTCCAGCCCCGGGGCTGCCTTTCTCTTTCCCCGGGGATGTCGGGGCCGGCACCCGGCAGCAGAGCCGGGATGGATGGGACGATGCGCCGAGCGAGCAGCAGGATGCAGGATGGGACCCTCCACGCCTGCAGGGAGCAGGGAGGGACCCACAAACCTCCCTCTGCTCAGCACCCCTTTATTAATTACCTGATGGCTCTTAATGAAGAGCAGAATGAACCTTTCAGTGCCCCACCCCGGCTCTCCAGCGCTGCTGCCCATCCGGGAGCACCTCACAGCACCCAGCTCTGGTAAATCCTTTATTTTTAACCACTGACACAGCGCTGGGGTTCTCCAACCATTGGGCCTCTTCCCTGAGAGCATCCTGGAAGGAAACTCTCCTGGAGATGCGCTTACAGAGGTGCAGGGTGCGGCACCAGCTCCACCCTCCTTTCTTCACATGTCTGTGACAGGACAAAGATTTAGGGAGGCACCCTCGAGAAAAGAAAGAGGAAGCTCGCAGGACCTGGGGCCAAACCCTTCCAAACCTTTCCAGCACCAGCTTCATGCATCAAGCAACTGGTGGCAGGATGCTGAAGGCCACATGGTGGCTGTGACACCGGTCCCAACCTGGCAAAGGTATCGGGGGCCACAGCCCCTCGAACCACACGCTTGTCCTGGGCCACTCAGAGCCTGGTCAGACCCAAGGGCGCCTTTGCCCACGCTGTCACCCCCAAAAGAGTGACCACCGAACAGCAACAGGCTCCAAAACACAGAATCATCCCCTCCTGTTCCTCTTGGAGACCCCTCGGAGCAGGCAGAGCCCCCACGTCTCCATGTTCGTCCTGCTGCCGTTCATCCTGCACGGGCAGCAGGGAGGGGACACCCCAAACTCACACCCGAGCCAGCAGCCCCGAGGGCACGTGTGCCACCGATGACAGCAGCCGCCAGCCGCACCCACCGGATCCAGTGACTGCCACTCTCAGCCTGCCCGTGCCAGGACGGGTCGGTCCCCAAGGGATGCTTTCCCAGTGGAGAGGGGAAAAGACTTCAGGAGCTCTCTGCCCCAGCACCCTGCCACCCGTGCTCAGCACGAGCTCGCCCCTTGCCACAATGACCGTGCCCAGGGGCCACCAGGATCTGGGCTCCACCGAGCCAGGTCCCCCCACCCTGCTCCGGAAAGGGGGCGAGGGCACACGCACACACTGACCATTGCTCCGGCTGTCCCCGAGCTCCCCCTCCAAGCCCGGCCCTCCACAGCGAGCCTGAGGCCACCATCATCAGAGGGTGACACCGTGGTCCCACCAGCTCCTGTGCCCTTGGCCGGCCGGTCGCTGCCGTACCCCGAGGAGCTCCGGGCCGCGCTGCCGCTGCGCCCGCTGAAGGAGGACGGGCTGCGGGAAGCCGGCAGCCCGTGAGCATCTCCCTCCCCGGCCCGAGACGACGGCAACCCCGAGCTTCTCGCCACGCTGGGGTTTTCCAGCTGATCCACCATGGGGGACGGCGTAGACAGCTCGGACACGGTGCCCGGCTCTGCTGCGGACGAGCAGGTCCACGCGGCGCTGGAGCTGGGATCATCGCTGCCTCCTTTCCCCCAGGCACCCAGGGCGCTGCCGGCCTCCGGCCCCCGGCTGGGCGCTGGCTCCTCGCCGGACACGGACAGGAGTCCCCCCGCAGGGCCATCGGTCCCGGCGCGCAGGGGCAGCAGCACGGCCCGGCAGCTGCCGCTCCTCTGCAGCTCGACCAGCCTGCTGACCGCCTTCTCGCAGTCCTTCTCGGCCGGGTTCTCCAGCAGGCGGGCGATGACGGTGGTGCCTTCCTCCCGGGCAGCTCCCGCCACACCCGGCCGCTGCGGCTCCAGCACCAGGCGCGCCTTCTGCAGCTCCCCCTGGAAGCGCTCCTTCACCTGCACGATGATCCCGGGGTGCAGCGCCGCCGGCTCGGGGTCCCCGCCGCGGGGCCGGCTGCCGGAGGGCTCCTCTCCTCCCTCCTGCCGGGGGGCTGCCTTCGACTTGGGCGCCTCCTCATCCTCGGCCACCTCCAGCGCCGGCGGCTCCTCCTGCGGGGCTGCCTCCGGCATGGCTCTCCTCTTCCCTCTCCGCCTCCGTTTGAAGCGGACCCTTTTTTTGGGAGACAGCGGCGCCTTCCCCACAGCTTTTTCCTTCTGCTCTTTAACGCAGCCCAGCGAATTCCCCATCTCCTCCCGCTCGGTGCCGGCAGGAACGCAGCTGAGCGAGTCGCCGGCTCCCGGATAAATCCCAGCCCGGGCTTCATCGGCTCGAACGCCCGGCGCGCAGCGCTCCGCGGACTGCCCCTCGTCGCCGTCCCCTCCCGCCAGCCCTGCCGCCACCGCCGCCGCTCCAGACAGCCATCTTACAGCCTGGGCGCTGCGAGAAGACAAATTCAAAGCATCTCACTGCAGTTCAGAAATCACTTGACCTAAAAGCAGAGGGAGCGGGGATTGGCTGCGGCGTCCTTCTCTCCAAATATGAGGTAATTGGAGCACGGCCCTTGCCAACACAAACAGGGAGCAGGAATCAGGCAGCGGAGCGAGGAGGGGAGTGGGAGAGGGTGGGGAAGAGGGGGATAAAACACAAAACCTAAGGAAGGTTGGCAAAGGTAGAATAAAGGAAGGGGTGGGAGAGAAATGGGGGGGGAAAAAAAAAAAGCAGGGAGGAGTCAGAGTGACTCTGCATGCACGGCAGCCGGCTCCGCAGGGCTGCTCCTCTCCAGTTCGGGAGGTTTGCTCCTTAATTCTTAATTCCGGGAGCCCCAAAAGCCCAACTCACGTGGCCACGCTGCTGCCAGGCTCACCCAGTTTGGGGCGCAGAGGGGCAGCTCGAGGTGCCCT
>QWTY01079208.1:4505-17114 GCA_008033365.1 Pseudorectes ferrugineus | reverse complement strand
TTTTTTTCTTTTTTCCTTTTTCAGCTGAAATATTTATGCAGGTTTTTAGGGGTGTAGCTTTCATCACTCCAACCAAGAGGAAATGGTCATATCACAAAGCAGGTTACAGTATACGGCCCTGGGGATAGCAAGGCCTTTGGTAACACTTCTTCCCATGGCCTTTCTCCTAGGTAACCTAAGAGCAGGAAGGTTTATGAAGCTGATCCCATCAGACCCCACGGAGAGACTTAGCCTAAACATCTGAAGGATGAGAGTCACAACGAAGAGGGAGCAGAGGGAGAGAGTTTGTAGCAACAGCTTGAAATAGGAGGGAATATTAGGACAAGAACATAAAGGAAGTCAGAGAAATAACACCATCTCATTTACCACTCAAGCACGCAGTGTTTGTCATATCGAAATAAAAACAGTGCGGAATGATTCCCCAAGGAGACCTCCTTATCTGACTGCATTAAGGCAAGATAGACCCTTGTGTTCGTGCAGGCAGTAACAGAGACTCTCGTGCAGACACATACACACACAGAGGATTGGCTTGAGAATGGGAAGGGAGGAAGGCAAGAAATCTATAATCATCACTTGCAGAGCAATAAGCAAGTGCATCACCACCTTTGTGCTGCCCACAAAAACAGACACCATCCATTTCCCCCCTGCTCCACCTGAAAGAGAATGGCTCTGGCAGGGAAGGGCTGCCTCCCTGCATATCCATACAACAGCTTGACATCAGCAGGGAAAGTTCCACGTAGGGTGGTGGCAAGAGAAATCTAGTGCAGAGCTGGTCCTCAGTTTGCCTGATGCCCAGGGAGAGCCCACAGGGATGCCAGAGGCACCAGGAGCCCCAGGACACCAGAGCCCCCTGCTCAGCCAGCCCTGAAGCAGGACCCACAGCCTCCTGGAGAGGAGTGTTCAGCTGTGCCATGGGCTTGGCTCTGAGCATCTTTTCTGCATCCATTGAGGTTTTCCCTCCTTTACCACCTGGATACCCACTGATTTACACTAATCCTATGAGCTTTGCCCAGCCTCCAGCTGGCTCAGCCTAAGGCTTTTCCAAGCTTCTGGCAATCCTCTCCCATCTCACTCCTTTCTGAAAATTGGGGAGAAGAACAAGGTGTTCCCCATAGCTTATAAAAATGTGATCCTAAAAAAAGCCTCTTTGCCAAGGTCATCTCTGTGGAGCATTTAGAGATCAACGCTGAGCCCTGCTGCTGATTTCATCCAGTGCAAACACGTAACTACCAGCAACCTTGACGCTGCAGTGCTGGAAAGTGATGTTTCAAACACAATCTTTTAAGAAGCAACAGAGACCAAGCAAACAGGTGCCCTATGAGCTTGACAAAAACTCAAATCCTCTTCAGGGGGAAATTAGCAAGCACTGCTGCTGGCTGGATCCAATTTATTAAGGTCCCAGAGAAAGCAATCATGAAGAAAAGAGATAAACAATCTTCAGAGAGAACAATTGCAGATCAGTTGTGACATAATCAGGAGACCAGTTTCTCAAGGATGGAGAAAGGGGATGCCAGGCCTTTCTCTCATTAATCAGAACTAAAAGCCAGAAATATGCTGTCTATCTCTGCTCTACAGCAGTGCTGCAATTGATTGCTAATTGTTCTCTTTGAAGATTATTTATCTCTTTCCCTCAGGATCATTCCTTCCTCCCTTCTCTGTTTCTTCCCATAAAAAAGAATGACCCTAAAGTGTCTTAAAAGGAGAATTTGCAGAATGAGAGACGCTTTGCAGTGTCATTACGAGCTCCCAAGCAGCTGGATGGGGAAAGAAGCTACCCATTATGGGCACAGTTTTGTCTGTTTAGTGAGAAAGGGGAGATTGTAGCTTTAAGAGAAGCGTCAGAGAGTTGATAGATGAGAAACCAAGCTGAATTTCCTTCTCTCTGGCTCTCAGTGCTCTTGGGTTAGGCACCATGTGATGTATGGAGCAATGTTTGGAGCCTTGGGAGACCTAATCTGGTAACACTGGTTAAAACTGCAGGGTCCTTCAAAGACCTTCCAAACCCTCTTTCTGCTCAGCAAATTAAGCACAGTTGAGTCTAAGACGGAAACTGAAGTATCTATCTGTATTTGAGGGTCATCTGATTTTTTATTTAGAGCTTTATCATATTACGAAATTCTTATTTTGGCTGAAGTACATTACTAGAGCCAACCCAGCAACCCAGGAATGCCAGCCAGAAAGTTTTGAACCCTGCTTGAACCCTTTGCCCAGCAAGCAGCGGGAATGGGAAGATGCCAGGAATGAGATCACGAATACTGCTTTTGGGAGGTGGTTTGTAGCTGGAAGGGCAAATACCTGCCCACCAGTGTGGTCTCCACATCCTTGGTGCTGCATGGAGAGTGCATGGGTGACCACGTGTCACAGTCTGGTCCCCGTGAGCCTCGGAATTATGTCCACACCCGCATGTCTGTATGAGACATGGGAGGAGAGGGACTGTGCCAGGAAAGAACGTGGCAAAACCCTCCCTGCCTGCCTGGCTGGAGGGAGAGGAGGGACCCTCGAGGGGCAGCTGTTCTGCCCTGTCCTGGACAAGGAGGGCTTGGCTCTCCTTGGTTTTCCTGGCACAGCTCGCTTCCAAACACAGGTCTGACGACTACCAAGCTGTTCCCAGCTCGCTGTGCCTGTGATGTGCCCCAACATGCTGCACTAAACCTCTTCTGGTGCCCAGTGCACTCCGACACCATGTCTTGACTGTTTATTTGTTTCTGTGGTTTTCTCTGGGTCTGGAGTGGGGCATTTCTGCGTTTCCCTTTACCCCAGCCTGCCACGAGCACTGGATGCAAATGGGTCTGCGAGGCAGAGCATCATTTTGCTGCCCTGGCAAGCAGCAGCAGCCAGGGCACCCCTGGAGCATAGCCAGTCCCAAGGGGAAGAGGCTTTTCCCTGTGGAAAGGCTCAGCATGGTGGTTGAAAATGTGCTATGAAACCCTGAAAGCAGCGTTGCAGGGGGGAAACCAGCCTGGCATGCCACCTAAGTCTCACCTCCCCACCTAAGTCTCACCTCACCATGAGTCAGAGGGAGGGAACAGCACCTATCCCCGAGAGACCCCAGCCTGTCATGGGAAGGGAAGAATGCAGTGAAGGGAAGAAACACCCATTGTTTTCACCCAGGTTTGTTTGTTTTCCTCTGTCTGTCAAACAGAGATCATCAACCCTGAAGCAAGACGAGATCTGTTACCGGATGGAGGCCTAGGGGCCTCGGACTAGAAGCAGCTAGGGGAGGGTAAAGGATGATAATTATTATTGCAGAAGAAATTCCCAGCTGTGGAATCAGCATGTCTCATTAGCCTTTAAAAATGAGCAACCCTTAAAAAGGTGAACAGGCCTGGAAGAAGCCAACTACAAGGCAGGACCTCCCCATCCCAGTTTCACCTTTCCTGCTTCAACATCCACAGGCCAGGGAAGGTTTCCTGGGGTAAAAAAAAGGGCTCAGCTCTGGACAGACACACAACTTGTTGCCATCCCTTTGAAATATCCATTCTCCTGTTGGGTTGCTAACTGGAGCCTGTAAAGTATCCATGCTCAGGTTCTCCCTCTCTGTGTAGCTACACACCAAAGTGCTGGTTTGGAGGATGTGACACTTTAGGAAAGGACCTTGTTCCTTTACTCCAAGCTCAGAGCCCAGCTTGCTCTCTGCAGATGGAAAAATATTTTAACTTGATTTTACCACTTGCTGTTTCCTACCAAGATTCAGAAGGGAAAGCACACTTAAAATACCTCTTCCGTTTCAGTATCTCAACTTGAAATGGTCATTAATTTTCTTTTTACTTACAAAGGACATTGTTCTTCACTTCACGGGGAAAAAAAAAAAAGAAAAATTATTTAAAACAAAATATGTAATGGTAATGAACCGATTTTGATTAAATTCTTGATGGAAAAATTCAACAGGTCCTTGGTTAGACTTTTAATGAAAATCAGTGATGCAAAGTAGCCAACAGCACAGAAGTCAGAGCACTCAGGATAGGCAAGGGGGAGTCAGCCTGGCTGAGACTCATTTCATCTCTCCTGCACCAAGAAGTGGTCGTTGGCTGTTGGCCAGTCTCGAGCACTGCTCTTTTCATTTCTTTTCCCACAACCTATAAATACATTTAAAATAAAATTAAGAAACTTGGTTTCATTCCAGTTCAAGAGAAGGGGAAAAAAAAAAAGATGAAAAAATAAGCAAGGAAAAAAAAGGCAGACTTTTAACAAATGTATTTTCCCTGTAAAATAAAACAATTGTTTTCCAGCTTTTCAGATAGAGCAGGTGTCAGGGTGACTTGGTGAAAAGGCATGTCAGCTTTGTTGCATGTTTGAGGTGTGCAGAAATCTTCCGTAAAACATCATCCAAAGTGTTTTGCACCAGCAAATATTTGTCTTCTGCATAGCAGTAAAAGGGATTGTTCTCTAGTTCTCTGCACCGGGGTCATTCAAGTGCCGGTACAACAAATACTGCTTCTAATGAGAGAGAACAGCGCTTGATCTCTGGCTAAAGGCAATCAAAATCCATTTGGCATGGAAAGTCCAGAGAGGGAGGAGGAGAACAAGAACTCAGCGAACAAAAGGAGCCCCAGCAGCATGAGGATCCTAGAGAACAAAAGCAGGTGAGAGCTATCCAAGAGTACTGTGACAGAAGCACCAAAAACCACAAAAAAACCCCACAAGAGCTCCCTTAGCGTGCTCTGGCTTGGGCTGAGTGATCTCGTGGTGCCCACAAGGGAAGAGAAGGACAAGTTGTCCTCTGGTGTTTCATTCCCGAGGTGAAGAGCAGCCCCTTCCTCTTAACTGTCCCCACAGAGGTGACTCTCCGTGGAGAGAAAAGCACTTGGACTGCACACAGGCTTCGTGCTGGAGGCTCCTCCTGGGTCCCAGTGACTGTGGGCACTCAAACCCTCTCACTCCAGGGGATCGGGGGAGTGATCCCTTACAACACAAGTGATTTCAGCTGGCAGGACCCTTGCAGGTGCAGCATTGCATGCATCCATCAACAGCCCTGCAGCAGCTGGGGGTGTTTGAGAAGTGCCTGGTTAAGGAAGGTTAGTAGTGACCTCCCTGTTAAACCCCACTGAGTTGAACAACCAAACAAGCAAGGACAAAAGGCCCCTGTGTGGCCGGGAAGACACAAGAAAAGCAGGAGTCCTGATGGACACAGCACACCTCTGCGGAGGGGTGAGCTGGGGAGGAGGCGTGGGGAAAATGATATGGAGCCTTTAAACAGCTTTTCTGGTGCGTGGGAGCACGGGCTGGTGCTGCCCGTTGCAGGACATGCACACAAAGCTCAGATTTGGGGAGCAAAAGCAGCTGCAGGGATCACCCTATTGCAGACAGCACCACACTGCTCCCTCCTCCTGGCTGCTGGCACGGCCAGGCTGCAAACCAGAGCCACAAACCCAGTCCTCTCCAGTGACTACAGAGACAAGAGATGGGCTTTGTCTCTGTCCTGTAACACGAATGTGACACTTAGGCTTTCACAATCTGCAGAACGGGTGCTTTACACCACCTCCCCCCTGTCTGCGAGGGAACAGGGCTGGGCACAGTGTCTGGCAGGCTTCAGATGCCAGTTCACTTCAGTCACACAGGCCCTCCATCAGGCGCTTCCCTGTGGTACCGTGACTGTCTTGCCGGTGATAAATCACCCTGCACAGGGAGCTCAGGTGGAGAAAGGCGATAGAAGCTGCCAAAGGGCAGCACAGGGAGAGAACAGCCATCCTCCATACAGATGTCCCTTGCACCACAGTTAAAGGGGAAACAACATGCCACATCAAAGAGGGGAAATTAAAAATATAGCAAATATGTCCCTCCACTCTGCAGCTATCACCTGGGAGTTTGCATAAAGTTTATGACACTCTTTCATTGCTAGAAACCGGCAGTAAAGGAGCCAGACATTTATTTTGCAGCTTGGCTCTGCTCCTTGAGCAATAAATGCTGCTGGGTCTAATGCACAATGTGGACCCAGGTCTGCAAACACACTGTGCCTCTGCAGGAGCAGGGCTGAGCACTGCAAGGTGGTCCTGGGGTGCTGATGCTCCAAAGTACCTGGAAGTGCCCAGATGGATGACAACGGGGAGAGAGAGACAAAAAGAATAAATACATCAGTGCAGGCCTGCAGTGATGATGAAGTGTCTGTACCACTGTGGTATCTGCTTTCTGTGGAGTAGAGAGGACAAAACAGGGCTGTGATGATTTTATACCTGAGGATCAGCGGATCCCTGAGGTCTACCACTGCCCCATTCGTTTGTGGACAAACTGGAGAATGACAAAGAGGTCTTCACATCCACTGAGCATCCCCTTTCAGTCCCCACAGCCACCCTGTCCCCCAGCTGGGAACAGTCCCCCTGGAGCAGAGTTGGGGGCAATGCACACCTCCAGAACACAGGGACAGAGCAGATTCCATCAGGCCTTTGGCTTTGTTCTGCTCCTGGCATGACATAACCCTTTGCAGCTGCTCCTTGGTGAGGATGAAGAGACTCTCCCACCCAGGGAGACTTCAGAGTGAACAGCAAAGCCAGACTGGTAGGACCTGTCCTTGTCCTCTGATGGCAGTGACACAGAAGGTCTTTGGAGGAGCTGGGGACCTTCAGTACCCTCTGTGTTTGCTCAGGGGTGACATGTCTCCAGCAGGGACATGGCTGGGCAGAGCCAGTCACAGGGCAGACCCCAGGCTGGCCTGAGCCAGGTATCAGGACTCTGAATGACCACAGGTATCTGTTTATTCTCATTTCTCTTCCCATAATTACATGAGGGGCCCAGTGCAAATTTTCCAAGCTCTGAGTACAAAAAATCCACTAACTGTCTTAAAACACTTCACTTTGAGAGAGGCAATACAGCTTCTTGTGGGAATACCAGCCAGGTCTGAAACCATCCAACAGGTCAGGACAAAGGTAAGAAGGCAGCAGACCCTTTGCAGGGAAGCCAGACCACCTCCTTCAGGAATGCCTTCAAGGAAGACAAGCTCCACGGACAGCTGTGCTCACCTCTGGCACCACGACCTAGGTAACAAAGCCAAAAAGATGCAGTGGTGTCCCACAGTGCTGGGGAGCAGAGCTGCAGGGAGAGAGGGAAAAAAGCCCAAACCAACACAATCTCCAACCCTCCCTCCACAAGTAAACTGACCCAGAATAAACTCTGACACCAACCAGGTAAGATTGTAATGTCTTAACACCCTGCAAGTGACAACTAGGACGAAATAAATTCCTCTTACATTAAGTCGTGCAAGGCGTAGCGGGATCTCTTGGTTTTGAAATGCCTTGAAGTTGCATCTCACAGCCTGCCCACTAAATGCCTACAGCCAGGGTTTATCGCACTTGCACAGATCTTCTGGTGTGACTCCAGCTGGATGCTGCACCCTGGGCAGCTTCCAGCTCATTAGCTAACATCTGTCTGACATGCTGTTTGTTTTCTCACCCTCTTGCAACAGGGACAAGCCTGCTAAGGAAGGATTTGATCACTGGGCTGTTTTGGGTGCTGGGCCACTCTTCTTTTGCTGTGAGTCGCTGGTGAAGCAGGGAGCCTTCTCTGCAGCAGAGCTTTTACACACACAGGGACTGTTGGGACACTCATGGTTCTACACACGCAGGGGCTCAGCCAGCAGTCCCCGGAGAGCAGTGCCTGAGAACTGTGCTTGTCACTCACAGAGCTGCTCCATCAGCTCCAAGATACACCACAAGGCTGCATCCTCACCCACTCACGTGGGTAGGAACTGCTTTAGTCCCAAGGACCTTGTTCCTGCTGTTGTATTGGGAGTAATGCTTCTCCATGCAGTTTGAGAAAGGCACTCTCATCCTTTCACAGTCATCTGGGTGTCATCTGAATCCTGCCCCAAACTCTCTCTGGGGGCTCAGACTTGCAGGAGCCTGATTGCAGGATGCCAGCTTCCCACGGATGTTGGCACACGTGCTTCCAGCCCTGGATGAACACATCACCAGGGCATCCCACGCACACCTCTGCCCACACAGACCGAGCTAGGCTGCATGACAGTCACCATGGCTCATCCTGGAATGGGTGTGGCTCTGGAGCAGAGCTCCTACTCCCTTATCTGTGGCCAAAACCAAGCATTCAGTCTGTGAGCTGCCTGCACGTTTACATCATGACAGCACTCCCACCAGAGAGCTGTTTGCAACCAATACAGGCATTTTGGGTGCCTTGGCTGAGCTGTGCTGCCTGCTCCCTTCTCTTCCTGCTCCCTGCTGGAGCTGCCCTTGCCACACAGCCTCTTGCAGCCTGCTCCAGGGCTGTTTCCACAGCTACACAGCAGCATGAGGGTTGCATGTGAAGTAACACCAGCATTCTCCTCTTAATCTGACAGCAGCATACGGAGGAAAACAGAAGTCCAGGTGGTAGATTGGCCTGTGGCTGCATGGGAGATAGTGATGGAGATGACACATTCCAGGCTGGTTTGATTTTGAACCAGACCACACAACCCCTACCCCAACCACAGAGGCATGTTCATTTCCTCCAGCTCCACACCCAACCTGGCTGCACACTCAGTGGTGCCTCAGGAACCTACAGGAAAGCCAACTCAGTGACCCTTCATCTAACTACAGTGACCAGGGCAAGTGCTAGATCTTCTGGGGACCTCCAGGGGCCCGGCATTCTCTGCAGCTCTCCCCTTGTCTGGCCCCCAGCTGGCACCTGTCCTGATTCACACGCCCAGAAATTCATGGTACACTGATAACCCAGTGCAAACAGAGAAATCCCAGTGTGAAAGGCGGCCCTGAGCACATCGGGCATCTCCTTGGTGTTGTTTGTAATTACAGAGGCAAACAGTCCTGGGAGCAGTGCTGCCAGGGGCTCCCTGGAAGAGCCCCAACGTCCAGATAGCCAACTGGGCTGTTGATGGGGCACAGAAGAGCAGAGATGTGGCCTTTCCCTCCTGTTCTTCTGATTCAATTAACGTGCTTCTGATTTAGCAGGCAGCTGGGTTGGGAGCATTCGCAGCAGCCTCTGTGTGCCTGGGAAGCCCTCCCATTGGCACGGGACAAGCCCAGGCATCTTCAGCTGCTTTCTGCTTTGAAAAAGAATTCATCCGTGGTGGAAGCTGGGAGGCAGACCAAGTACAGACATTTTGGCATTGAAGTAGCAGGTACTGCATTGTCCTGAGATGCCTTTTTCTCTTCTGACTTGCTGATGCCAAGCCAGGGGGTTAGAGGGGAGCTCAGACCTGAGAACAATTTTTCATCAGCTTTCCATATCCCCTCAGTCTGCATATTCCTACACCACATAAGTCCAACTCTGTCAGACCTTCTCACGGCATCAAAACATTTTGCTGCTGCCCAAATTTTCTGTTGTTCCTGATTTTGTTTGTTTGTTTGTTTAATTATCACTCTGTGGAAAATTTCGAAATGGCAACTGTTCCATCCCTTCTGGGAAAAACAAGCAGACACTGAAATGCTGGGATTCCCCTTGGAGCAAAAATCCCATGTCTCGGTGGTAGAGGTCAGTGCCTTGATTCAGCTGCAGTAGGAGGGTGTCAGGGAGGGAGGTCCTGAAACACAGCTGCACCCTTCGGTGAAGGCTGGGGTGAAGCTTCAGTGCCCTGGGCATCTTCTGCCCTTATCCCTTAGGAAACAGCCTGCAACCTGCCAACAGCTCCCACCTCAAGGCAGCTGGAATGCTGGATCCATGCAGGTCACTTGCAGAACGAGTCTTGTTTCTAGGTTGCCTCTCCAGGGATCTGATTCTCCCCTGTTTCAGGTGAAGCTTTTCTAACATCTGCCCTTTTTGTGTCCTTCTTTTACTCTTGACTACGTCACCCCAAATATGACGACCTGCTCTAGCAGGGGAGGGAGGTTAGACTAGGTGATTTCCAGAGGTCCCTTCCTTCTCTGATTTTGTGATTCTGTGACCTTCTCTGCCTCCTCAATCCCTTCTGGGTTCTGATATCTCTTCTCTGCTTTCCCATCAGGATTTTCTGCTCTTTCCTTGCCCCAGAGCTTCCTTCATTGCCCTGAAGCTGCTCAAGGCTTTGGGGGGATGAGACAGGTAGGGGAAGGAATGACCTTTCCTGACAAAGCCTGAGATGTGGAAGCACCTGTGCCCTGAGTAGTGCACTGCGATGCTGCTCTGCTGTTCCACCTTGCTCTCCACAGTGCTCTGACCAGCAACAGAAGAACCAGCAGTGTGCATTCCCACTTGGTGTCAGGATTGGTGCAGTGTAGGATGAGTGCCCAGGTGCTGCTTGCAAACAAGAAAACGAGGCCATGGTCAAGGCTCCTTACAGGAGATGGCACCACGACCCAGCATCTCCTCCAGGACAGCTCTGCTGCCTTTTTTTGCCTCCAGCTTCAGTGAGCTCCAGCACACCATCTGGCTTAGATCCCTGCGGGGCTCTCTTTCTCCAGACCTTCTCCATCCCTGGACTGTAACTCCCCACCAACCTCTGCCCCCTCAGGGCTGCTTCTTCCCCCTCCTCTAATCAGTATCACTTAGGGCTGGCTCTGCCGCGGTCTCAGCATGCAGCTGCTGGCCTGCAGCACCACAACTGACTGAGTCCCAGGACTCAGCAGCAGCTCCTCTGAGAAGACAAATCGGTCATTATGCATCTGAACAAATAGATTTCATATTCCAAATGGAGAGATCTGTCAGCAGCTCCATTCCTCTGGGAAGCCATGAATGTCAAGCCATTTAAGAGCCCTTTCGTAATGATGCCCCTGGTGAGCAGCCGTGAAGACGTATAGCCCCAGAGCTCAGCGAGGGTTTGCTGGAGACTATCAGGGTAGAGGGGAAGATTAGGAGGCATTAGCACAGCAGAATGTCTCGTTCAGCACTTCCTCTGGAGTCCTGCACAGCAGAAAAGGAGCACGAGGCATGGGCTCAGATTAATGGCTTCTTCACAAGCCAGCTTTGTCTTCTGACAGAGGAGAAAAATGATTGCACACGCACGCACACACAGGCACGCACACGAATGAGGGGAGATGGGCCATTCTGCCTGACTTGTACATTTTGTAATGGAGAGCCTGGCTGGAAGGAGAAGGAAAAGATGAAGTAGGGCAATGGGAATGTGATCCCTCTCTGACCTGCTGTGATGCTTATCGACTGCAGACCCTGCAAGGTTGGTCCTGGCACTATTCCCTCTGCAATCCATAGCCCTTTAAAAGGCAGCTCTCTGCTGGGTTGGGGGAAATTTATCCAGGTTTGGAGACTCTCTCCCAGGTCAGCGGACTGCAGGAGCTGATTGTGACGCCCAGCAGCACCAATGGGGTTAGGGTGAGCCAGGAGCTAGCCCTTGCAGCCAGGACTGTCCCCACGGGCAGGGACCAGGGCTCCCTGCTTCCAGAGAAAAAGCATGGAGAGACAGTGATGTCTCAAGCCAATCCATATGGCAAGTCTATGGCTTTCTCTCACTGCCCACATATGTGCTCCAACCTGGAAACTAAACAATTGGAATTCACATTGAAAACATCCAGGTTGTAACACTGCCCTGGACAGACATCCTCTCCCATGCCCTTCTCTGCTAAATTTGGTCCAAATTTGTCAGGAGTGCTAGTCCCCTCAAAGTAGATGCTTTTTGGCAAATTGGGGTTTTCCAGGAAATACACCTGACTGAGTGTCATGGAGCACTTTGGAAACCTCTCGCAAAATTTGTTAAAAATTAGCAGCTGTGTTTTGGAAAAAACAAAACAAACACATTCACACCAAGTAAAGGTGACCAGAATCAAAACACCTGTCTTCAAAAAGCATGGTCAATTTCAATTAGCATTCCCCAACACCCCTAGACTTAAAGACTCATGTTGATAACCACTGCCTACATATGAAACTTGGCCCTATCTTCCTCTAAATGTGTGTACCAGCCTGGGCATTATCTCTTCAGATGGAGCCATTTGTATTAAGGGAAGAAAAATGCAAGTATCTAGAGGCCACCTTTAATAAAGTATTTGATAGAGTGCCTTGCAAAACCGTACCTGGCAAATGAATTCGAATTGGAGTGGATACAAGCTGAGACACCTGACGGAAAATTGGCTAAGAGGTGTGTAAACACAGAGCCATGATAAACTACAGGGGTCTGCATGGGGAGGAAGGTGTCCAAAAGGTGCCACAGGGATCGATGTGAGAGCTGGTGTAGTTTAACATCTTTATTAATGACAGGGAGGGAGAAGTAAACAACACATTAATAACATCCCGGGATGATACTGAACAGCACAATTCCCTAGACAGAGCCAAGAGAAGGAATTTGCAGAGCAAAGGCTGACCCTGCATAGCTTCTTGCTTTTTCTTATCAAGGTCAAGGGATAAATAGGGCACAGGAGGTGGGAAAGGGGCCACTGGGCTGAAAGGAATCTAGAAAAGGAGCCCAGGCAGGAAGCATGAGATGAATACTGTGAGATAACTGAGGGAAAGCAAGTTTGGGTCAAATTCCATTCTCTAACCCCCCGAGATCCTCCTTTTTGACCCAAGAAGGGCACTACACACAATGGGCCATACAAATTGGCAGCTATGTCTCCATATCTAGACGCTCCCTTCAAGATGCTGTGCCGCTCCAAGGAAGCTTCAGGCAAGTGCTTAAAATTAGAGACGCTGTCTATCTCAACACCAGAGGTATTGCCCTGGTGCAAAGGAACGCTGTGTCAGTAATAGATGTGTCAGGATGGATAGCAAGCATGAAGTGATCAGTGAGATCCCTGCTTTTGGAAA
>QWTY01079190.1:0-12123 GCA_008033365.1 Pseudorectes ferrugineus | reverse complement strand
CCCCCCGCGGGGGGCGGTGCCTGTCGCTTTAAGCGGCGCGTGCCCGCGCGCGCGGGGCGGGGCGTGGCGGCGGCGCGCGCTTCACCTGCAGCCCGGAGCGGGCAGCGAGCGGCGGGCGCGGGGCGGCTGCGGGACCCGGCCCGGCTCCGTCCGCACCTCCGCACCGCACAGCACCGCACCGCACCGCCCTGCCCGCCGGGGACATGAGGGCCGGCCCGAGGCGGCGGCTGCTGCTGCTGCTCCTCCTTCCCGTCTGGGGCTCGGCGGCGGTAAGTGGGGCGCCCCGGGGAAGCGGGCGAGGAGCATCCCCGCCGCGGCTCCTCCGCGCCCGCCGCGGCAACTTGGGGGTCGGGTGATGGGTGTGATGATGGTGGTGGGGGCGCGGAGCGGCATCCTCGCGGCTCCTGCCGGTGCTCCGGCGTTTCGCCCCCTTTTTTTTAATTTCAAATCGCCGCTGTGCAGTTTTTATTTGTTGTTTTTTTGAGCCGGGACTCAGGTGCCGCCGCGGTACCGGCACAAGTTGCCCTCCGCGCTGCGCCTCGCCGGAGAAACTTCGGGGGCAGCGGCGCGTCCCGGCGCGGAGCCGCTCCGAGCCCCGCGGAGCCCCCGCGGCCGCGCCGCGCTCCCCGCCGAGCCCTGCGGAGCCCCCAACTTCTATTTTTACAAGCCCGCAGACCCACCGAGCGCGCCCGGATCGTGCTGGGGGGCGATGCTCTGAAAAGTTCGGGGTTTGTAGGGTTTTATTCCCACGCCGCCTGAAATTGAGGGGTTTCCGTAGAACATCAACAAGCGCCTGAACGCGTGGCTGCAGTGTTACAGAGCGAGCCGGGCGGCTGCTGGCTTTCGGGCTGGGCTGGCTGCAGGAACAAGAGACGCTTATTCTTCTGCCTCAATCCCCCGGTGCCAAGTTGAATCTGTGAGGATGTCCCGAGCCCTGGGGAGGCTGGTGGGTGCGCAGGAATAGCCCCCATGCGCTCTCGTCTAGCGAGCACCGCTCTAATAAATGGGGCGATCTCAGATTGAAAGCCCGCTATCCTCGGTGAGACCCTTTGAAATGTTTCCTAATGGCAACATCTTGCCAGCCACGGTCGGAGTCCAAGGGAGCCGCCGCTTCCTTGCGCTTCCCATGCAGTAGCTGGCATCCGTCTCCCGAGCGTGATTTTAAGCCGAGTACATTGGCTTGTGTTCTGCTTACTAAGCTCATCCGAAAGGACCCTTCGCTCCGCTTCCCTTCCGTCTCACTAATGCAGCGCTGTCTGCGTGCCGGAGTGTTTCGGGGGGCCCGGGGGGCTGCGATGCTCCCCCCGGGGAGGCAGGTGCACGCCTGGAGTTGCACTTTGCCGGGGAAGCGCCGCTCCCGGTCCCCCGGCTTCAGCCGGCGCTGCCGGGTCTGGAGGCGTCGGAGGTGCCGCCAGCATCGCTAAGCGATGCTCTGGCTGGCTCTGCCGACAGCCCGGGCGCGTTAGAAATCCCCTGCCACCAGCACTTGTTAGTGCGTAAATCACCTGGCACTCGCTAGGCATAAATCACGGGCTTGTGTGCTGTCAGCGAGTTCCTTTGGAGCTGGGGTCCGGGACCTTCCCTGCCGGGGGAATCCCAAGGAACCCGGGCTGTTGTGACTGGGCTGCCCTGTCCCTGTGGCGGGGGCTGGATCCTCTGCTCAGTCCAAAGTTGCAGCTGAGCTGAGTGTTTAGTTGGCTGCTTCCCTCTGGATGCTGGCACGTTGTGCACGAGACCGTGCACGGTTACGTTTTTAATTGGGATCCCCTCCATCCTCTCCCACTGCCGGGGCAAGTGCAGAGCCTGGAGGGTCCCGGAGGCAGCAGCAGGCAGAGCCTGGGATGCTGCTGCAGGGTGAAGGGGAAGGAAGGGTGTCCTCACCGGGTCGCAGGCTCCTGTGATTCTCCCCCTCCCATCCTGGGGTCTGCCCAGTTTCTCAGTGGCAAACCTCAGGGATTTGGATGTTGCAACATCAGGCCTTTGCGTGTCTCCAGTGCGAGCACAGCGCCTTGATGAATTGCTGCTCTTTGTTTCCTCCCCTCTTCTGACAGTGCCCAGTATTCCAGCCTTCCTACAAACAATGCTCTCTTGTAGTCAGGCAACTATTGCTGGCCCATTTTATTTTTTGCAGCTACAGTATGGATCCACTCCAACAGATAGGCACTCTAACACAAGCAACTTCTGCTTGCACACTGCTTTACTGTTCAGGTTTGCTCATGCCTAAACACTTCATCATTGGGTGCAAAACGTTTTCCCAAATGACAAAAGTCATGGTGTGCATTTTCCTTGTTTTGTTTTTGCAGGCACACAATGGGGATCTTACAGTTAGACCCACATGCAAGCCTGGCTTCTCAGAACAAGACTACACAGCATTCATCTCCCAGAACATCATGGAAGGGCAGAAGTTACTCAAAGGTAAGTGGAATAAAAAGCTTAATAGCTTCTGCAATAACTGTATTTTCAGGAGGTGAAAGGAGGCTTAAAGATGCTGGTTTTGATGGTGAAATTGTCTGCAGAATTATGTTTGTAGGAGGATGAAACACTAAGTGGTTTACCTGAGCACAGTTTTGAATACAGATGAATCATTCCAAGTCCGTGTGCTGTCTGCTTCAGGTGGATTGTTTGTGATACTATGCGAGGTCATCACTTCACTCTTGAGTCTCCCACTCCCACCCTGTCTGAAGGAACTCTACATCTGATATTTTAGAAAGTATTTTTATGTATGAAATTCAAAGATCCCTAAATTATCTCTGCTTTGAGATGGATGATAAAGCAGACGTTGTTGTTGGAAATGTGGTAAACAAGCCTACAGACATTCTGTTCACAAATGTGGCATTCATTTTCATTACTGCCCCACTGACAACATGAAAACACAGGCAAAAAGAAACTACCAATTAGCTTTATAGTAATTGCAGGATTATAACCACTTTTGTGATTGTAAACTCTGAGATGTCTTCGTAATCCAAATAACAATAGATTATCCTGTGTATTGATCTGTCTCCCTTTCAAGTTAAAAATAATTAAACTTTATATTTGCATGACACAGAAAAATATTTTTTTTCAAGAGAATCTTTGAAGATCAGGATCCCCTCCCAGCACCCCAGGAAGTTGGGCAGCACATCAGGACTTGGTGCTCCGCTCAAGGCTTTATAAACCCTTTGCAGTGTTTTCCTGAGCACATTTTGCTCACATGCATGTCTCTCTGCCAGAAAGCTGGGATTTCTGTCTTCCTCCAGAGCAAACACCTGCTCTGTTACTTTGATTTTTCTCAGAAGAGAGGGAGAGTTGTCAGTGTTCTCTCTGGCTTCAGCAGAATCCAGGACTGGACATTTTTGCTCTGCATGAGCTGGCAATCCCTTTTGTTTCTGTGCCCAGTTGTCTTAGTGTTGCTGTTCAGGAATTCTCTTGACTGGCCTGGCATTAATTAGTAGACCTTGGGGAGTTTATTTTTAGTTTGAAGGGTAACCAAAGAGGGAATTGAGATGGACAAGTGCAAGAATATGCAACTTTAAAGAGAACAAATATCAATAGTTTACACACTTTGTAGCAATTTTTCCCAAACATGAAGGCGGCTTTACAGGTCACTCTGGAAACTGAGTAGATTTCATGCTCTTTTAGCTTTGCAAATTATTTGATAAAAAGTGTTCTCTGAGCACTGTAGAAAGCCGTGTCATAAATATATTTGCTCAGAAGAGTGTTTTTTGCAGTTTAGTGCTGGATAAATTGTGCTGTGTTTATGGAGGTGGACAACAGGGGTGGAGCAGAAGGGTCTGTGTAGAGGCATTAGATGGCTGGGACTTTCAAAACAGCACAGTGGCTGTCATTTCATTTCTGGTTTAACTGATAATTTTTAAATGTGAACTTATATTTACACAGGCTGTCAAGTTGATTTGAATGAAAATATATTTCTATTTGATTTTATCCTTTAGGGACCAGTTGTAGTTCTACATTAGTCATGGCAAACCTGCCTCTGATTTAGGGCTGAACTCACCCTGGGGACATTATGTATCCATGCCCCACTTGTAAGATTCATGTCCTGATAACATTGTCACAAGTTCCATGATTTATAAGCATTTTCTCAACAAAAGGAGGAAGAAAAAAGTGCAAGCGCTGTGTTTGCTAATAAGTAAACTATCATCTTTGCACCTTTTAGTCTACAGTCAAATACATGCTGTTGTTTATCATAGGAAGCAAATATATCTAATTAATTTATACAATAATGGGCGAGAAAATTCTTCTTCATGCTTGTGTTGTTCTTTATATATACTCTAGCATGTAAAATTGGTAGTTTTCCAGTTTAGGTTTAATTTTACTTCCTAGCACTTGATGTGTCTGAAGCATAAAATGTTTATCTCTTTCTTCCATCTGGGTGAAGTATTGTACAATAGTTCAGACCAAAAATGGGTTCAGATTGCTTACATTATCATGTTTGATAGATTGACATATGTACTATTTCACACCATCTTACCACGCAAAGCTTTGCTGCCAGCTACCACCATCTTATTCATCAGCATTCAGTAATTCATCTGCAGGCCAAATGGGACTGTTTGCCTGAATTAAAAAAAAAAAAAAAAAAGTAGGCAGGAATTCACCTGTCAGTGCTTTCATGGAATTTGGGGGGTGGAAAAAGCGTGTGTGTAGCTGGGATTGCTCTCGGGGGATTTCACGGAGCAAGCATGAGGTTTTTATGGATAATGCTCACGTTGTCCTTAGGAAGGAGAGGTGGGGCAGGCCTGGGACAGTTGATACCTAAAGGTTTGTCCAGCAGAAATCAGGGAGCATGCAGACCTCAGTGTGGCGGGGAAATTCCTCCACACGGGGAAGGTTGGATGTTCATGGTTCAGGATGAGCTGTGTGGCAATAAACTCAGCATTTCCCTTTTAAGCTTTGCAATCTCCAGCTCTCAAATGTATGCACTGTTATGAATGCATCAAAATGGAAGTGTTTATAGTATTCTAGGTTTGAATCAAGTTAAACAGATAATGACTGCTTATAATTGGTTTATTCCAATGGAAATAGCTTAGCCTTAATTTGACAACAAGAGCTTTTACAGAGTCATTGTTTTATTACAAGTATGCCGTAAGCTATTAGCTACTACTTTGTGGTTCATCTTATTTGCCTGAGTCAGCTCTCTAACATGCTCAAAAACATACAGATTCTAGCAGGAGCTATTTGTTACACAGTAATTAACTTGTTTATGATAAATGGATGGGAGAAATGTCACGGCATTTTGTTTTATGTATAAATGAAAAGCATCTGCATTCTAAAAATTTTATGTTAATTAGACTTAAAATAGTTTTCCCCAGTAGTACCACAAATACCACACACTGCACATCACTGCCAGCACTGTGGCCTGATGATGGGGTGTGAGCTGAGGTGATTTGTGGAGCCATTGCCTTCCTTAGAATTGCCATCACTGCATCTCTTAATGAAAGTTACTGGGGTGTAATCTGTTATACTTTTTTTGTCTTTGTTTTTGTTTGCAGGATAATAAACTTAGTCTTGATCACTGATGCATGATAATGTTTAAGATAGGTTCGTTAAGTATTTTCTTCTTTAGCCTAAGGGAAAGATCTCCATGTCTGCAGTATGGCAGAGGACGATTGCGGCACGGGGATCTTTTCCTCTTTGTTAATTATTCATGTTAACTGATCGTGGTGAGAACATTGGTCCTGAGGGGTGGGGAGCAGGGACGTGTGGGGCTGCACTGAAGCAGTTCAGCAGTGTCCCAGGGGGTCTGATTCCTGCTGTGAACTCAGTGTTTGGGAGGGATGATCACCAGTGGCCTCTTGGGGAAGGAGGGAAAGAAGGAGTAGGATGCTGAAAGTGGTGTGCAATATGATACTCTGGCTATTGGCTTTATGCCCTTTTTAATTTTTTTGTAGTGTTTTTTAAGATTATAATTAATAAAAATTAGAAGTTTAATTTCAAAATTAGAAGTTCAGGTTTAGTTGGCATGCTGTGAGGCCGTGGCAACTGGGAGTGGGTGGAACAACATCAGGGTGTTGAATGTATTATTTCTCCGGTGTAGTCCCACCACAGCTCCAGCACCTCTCAAACACACCTAAACAAAACAGCTCACAGCAGACAGCACAAGCAGATGAGAGGTACAGCCACTCTGGTTTTCTGTGCATCTCTTCATCTGCAGTGATTCATGTTTCTCTGCCCAGCCCAAGCAGTGCCTGTGCTGCTGGATCAGGGTAGCTTCACTTGCGTAGGCAGCTACGTTTGGGGACAAGTGCGTGGCAGCTCAGTTTATTTTCATATGGGAAGATGAATAAACTCTGCCAGCATGTTCTGCTCTAAGCAAGTGTATGAAACCAAAGGTAGCCAAGCTCATGCAAATGCATAAAAATGTAATTGCTTCCATTCTAGGATTTTTACTAGCATGGTTTTTGGTTAAAAACAAATAAACTACGTACAAGCTTTATTGAAGTACCTCTTTTTTTCTAGATAAGAATTCCCTGTGGAGGCCATCTCTTGTAAGTTTTTTAGAGGTAGGATGTTATTCATGGTCAAAAGCTTTTTGTTCTCCCCATTGAGGTTTCAAAACCTCCATCCTTTTCAGCCCTCACCACATCCAATATTAAAACTTAGCAAGACTGTGAACAGTATTTAGAAAGTATTGACTGCATAGACCAAAGAACCCCAGCATCCACAATCTCATGGGTGATGAGATGCTGTAGGCTTCCCACTTTTCCTGGGTTTAGAGTCCAGAAAATACCCAGGTACCCATCTGCTGTTAATTTTGGCAGGAGCTTGGCTCCCACAGGCGGGTCAAGGTCTGTCTCTGGAGAATGTGTGGGGATGTCTGAGGTTTCCCCTGCCCACAGCCGTGCCTGTGTCTTCCAGGTGCCCTTTGGTGTCTCTTACGGGTGCTTTTGGAAAGGGAAGAGCCTGAGGAACGTTGGGATTTGTTCTGGTGTTTGGTGGGGTTGTTGAGCACCTCTTGAGGGTTGCTTGGTCCTTGCAGCAGCTCTGAAGTGGCCTCCTGGAATAGCCAGTGCCTTCTCCAAGCTGCTCAGAGTTGAAAAAAGCAGAGATGTTTTTCCATTCGTGTTTTCATTATTTTCTGGTCTGTGATTCTGCATGGAAAGCAGTTACTGGAGTTATTGTACACGTAATTAGCTTCACAGCTCCCTAATAAAATCTGAAAGTAGGAGAGCGTCCACCGGGAACCCAGAACTCTTTCCCTAATCTTTCTTCCTTCCTTTCTTGGAGGAAGGAGAGGCAGAGAGGCATCAGCTCTCTGTGTTCAGCTTGTACATGCTCCAGTGAAGCTGCCTCTCAGAAAACACTTCTCGCATTCCGCAGGACAACTTCTTTCAAAAGCAGTTTCTCGTGATGGGCATGTTGCAAATCAAAACCATAATTTCCATCATGAGTTCCAGGGGAGACCCCAGAAAGAGCTGCTGCAGATCGGGGAACTGCTGATGCCTATGTATTTTTAATGTTGTTCTTCAGATCTAACTTCTGACACAAAAATGATGTTTAAGATGACATTTTTATCTAAATAAAATTGCAGTTAATGAGACTGGAGTAGTCAATAACACTCTGTAGAGTTAATCCCCTTACACTGTTTAATAACTGTATATATTGCTTTCTAGTTCAGAGCTTTGAACCAAATTCCTCAAACCCAAGCAAAATTACTTTTTTCTGCATTCTGGGGAGTTAACTGATTTTTATCTGAATAAATCTGCTTCTCCAACAACAGACTTGAAGCTTCTCTCTTTTTTCAGGGATTTGTCTGTTAGAGAATTGCACTGCTTCAAATTAGGCACTCTAAATAGGTATTAAGGAAGAAAATGAAACAATTTCTGTTGAATAATTTATTCATTTCTTTATTTATGCTTAGGCTTTTAGGAAATAAGCTGTGTCTGGAACAGTAGCAATTAGTTATTTATTGTGAAATACCTGTTGTTTTGAACTCTAAGCTGATCATTTTAGGTCTTTTAAGGTTAGAAAATGTTAATTTTAAAGTCAGTTCATTGTACAGGAATTGACTGTCACTGACAGAGCTCATGAGCTCTGATCTCCCAGAGCAGATGCTGAAAGCATTCTGGAAACTACGGTTTTTGCATGTGGCAATTGAAACTTATTTATTCTAGCAGTGAAATACTTTCTTGCTTAATTTTCATTGACCTAATGCCAGTTCTCATTGCCTAATTTCATTGATATTTATGTGCAGGCCTCCTTCTGCCTTAATTTCTACCCTGGAAATGAGTCTCAGGTTTTTTTAGAGGGAGCTTATTTCATTGCAAACTCAAGCTGGGGAAGTACTCGGTTCAACAGCAGCTTGGGCCATGTGCACAGCTCATAGAATATTTTAGCAATATAGATGATACTTAAAAGTCTTATTTGAAGGGCAAGAAGAGATTAAAACTACAGAGGATAGGATTTCATTGGGAATCTGCTGCTTAATGTTTCTCATAGAATGAATTTGAGTAACACAGGGAAAGAAGGGAGTTTCTGTTTGATTTGAGGTTACTGGTATATTCAAAATTAGGGCCATTGCTGTATCAAGTGGAATTTTTTATTTTCAGGCAAATGGAAATAGTAAGAACTAAGACCAGCAAGTGGTGTTTGAAAAGCAAAGACCAGTCCTTGCCTCTGGGAACTCCAGCTTTGAGTGCTTTGACAAGGGGGTTGGGATGAACCTGTGCCAGCAATTCCAGACAGATTTCTGCAGGATCCTGATGTGGAGCACTGCAGGAGGGATCTCTGCAGGCTCGATGGAATTGATCTGTATCCCTTTTTGTGTATGTAAACCTTTTGTGCCCTAGCCAAAAGTTCTGAAGAGGATTTGGCTTCACATTCAATTTTCCTTTTGGTGCCTACACGACCCCAGGGTTGCTTTTCCAGGTAAAACCCAGAAGTGTCCTTAGCCAGCCCTGCCCTGGCAGGGTTTTCTTACTGCTCAGGATGCTGTGATATATTGGTTCTGATGTATTGTTTTAATATTTATTTATCAGTATTTCTGAAAGGAGAGACTGAGAGTGCTGGGATTGTTTAGCCTGGAGAAGAGAAGTCTCAGGGGGAGACTTTATAATTGTGTGTAAATTCCTTGTGAGAATGCGTTGAGATGAGGTGCACAGAGGAAGGGCAGAAGCAAATGGGCACTAACGCTGAAATGCAGGACGTTGCACTTAAATGTGGGAAGAAACTTTCAGTGTGAGGGTTGTCACACTGGGAGAGGTTTCTCAGAGATGCCATGAAGTCTCTGTTCTTGGAGGTACTTGGAACCCAACTGGACATGGTCCTGGAGCCTGCTTTGGCTGACCCTGTGCTGAGCAGGCGCTTGGGCGAGCAGCTCTGCAGCCTCCACTGGGCTCCGACCCTGGGAAACCCATTGCAGGTGAACAGATGAGAAGGCAGAGGGATGAACTGAGCTTTTCTGCAAATACAAATCAAACAGCTTTAAATAAAAACATTGCAACAGCCTGCAAAACATGATCCTTACTGGGAAATCGTGTTTCTTTAATTTCTTGGAAGCACAACCTCTAAAGAGAGAATAATTGAAACACCAGGCACCAGCATTCAGCTGTTTGCTTCCATTAATGTCCAGACTTAACCTAGGCAGAGTTTGTCTCCTGGCATAAGGAAATGTTACACTTACATTAAAAAAGCACTCAGTTTCCTCTTTATTTTTAGTAGAATGAAAGAGAACATGCAGAGTTTCTGTTTTCCCAAAATACTTGTCTTATAACCAGCTACTTCGCTTATTTCAGGAGGATGTTTGTTTCCTGAGCAACTTCTCTGGGACATGAAAAATACTTGGGTTGAACAAGATCTCTTTTTGCCACAAGGCTTGCGATTTTTCTTGTTTACATTCATTATCCCTAATTTATTTATTAATTTTGGATTGCAGTCGCACAGAGGGAGCGGGGAGTGGCAAATGTTCTGGCATATGGGCTGCACTGTCGCTGGGAACAGTCGGCCGCGCTTGCTGCCCCGCGCCTCGTGACCCCAGGCTGCAGCATCCAGATTCCTGTTTCCTGCTCCCTTCCGATACAAAATTCTAATTATTTTTTGCTGTGCCCTCGCTACTTTGCTGCCGCTGTTCCTCCCCGCTTGCCAGCGTTCCGTAGCAGAGAGCCAGTGGCAGTAATTCAGCCTCTGCTGGTCGTGCTGCTGCTCGGAGGGGTCACATCAGCTGCAGCCCATTAACATGAGCGTGGTAATGGCAGCCGCTGTGTGCAACGCACAGTGGGGGTGTTGGAAGCTCCTCCAAGGACCCCGAAGATATGTATGGGCCACCCATGAAGGAGAAAAAAATAAAATAGATGCCCTTTCTGCTTTGAAATGAGCCCGTCTGTTTTCATTGATACCCAGAAGCGCTGCAGTCATTAAAGGCTATTACTATGCCTATTATAAATCACAATTTCCTAGCAGTTCAGAGGTTAGTCACAAAAATTACTTTTAGTCTAAAATTTTCTTACACTGAATTTGTCTCGTAGTAATTCCAATCCTTATTAAACGAAATTGTCTTTAAAATAATTATGAATGTAGCAATTATCCGAAGATAAATAGTCAAGATTACAAAAACTGTTCCATACAAAGCTATGTATCAACTCTCTGTCAGTTCATGTCTAGAGAATCATGAAAGGCAGGTCAGTGAAACAAATGTTACTTCACCATGTAGCAAGAAAAGCATATTGGAATTATTGGTATATGAAAGAAAAACACACAAGCTTGGGAAGATGGTGGAAAATAAAGAAATTGCTACAGGTGATAAAGTGCAAGTCAGGACTAGTTTAAAGTATGAAATTTAATCACCTGTTTGTTCCTGATCTAGTCAGGGGGCTGAATAGATAACTGTATAAATGCCACAGTTCTGTCAGTGAGCCTGATTTCACTGAGAGCTGTTTGTGGTGTCACCTGGGCCTGTGTGTTGCTGTTTCCTGGACTCAGAACCAGGGCTGGAGGAGCCCAGGAGGATTTCTAGTGCACCCTCCTTCCCCAGGGCATGAGCAGCTCCTTTGTAACAGGTTTGTACCTGATAGGGGCTTGAAGATCCATTGGTGGGGACCTAAGCCAATATATTACATTGCTTCCCTTTCCTTCCTCTGTGTTTAAGCTGGAGCTCTCTTGATGCAATTTAAACCTGTTTGTGTTATGGACACAGAGAACAGTTGCTGATTTATTTTCCTCCCCCCAACACACTCGAAAATAGTTTTTTCAGGTTCTGTAGGCTGAACCTCTCATTTGTTCCCTTTTGTGTGTCATGCTTGGCTCCCTCCTCTGAGCCCTTATCTTTGCTACTAACTCGATACTCCAGGTTGATGTGACGCTGCCAGCCAAGTCTCACAGTGCTGAACAGACAGGGAATATTACTTTGACTGTTTTGCAGGCAATACTCCACTTGATTTATCTAATGTGATGATTGCTTTTTTTCTTAACAGTATGATACTGTTGACTCATGTTCAGCTTGTGATCCAGTATAACCTCCCACATCGTTTTTTGATGAACTGCTACCTACCCAGTCATTTTCTATATGTGCAGTTAATTAATCCTGCTGAATCGTGTTACCTTGCTCCTCTTCTGCTGAATTACATCTTATTTTTTTTTTAATCATCAGCCTTATCTAACTGGTTTGGATTGTTTTGAATCCTAATCTCGACATCCAACAGCGTTGCAGTTGCATCCTGCTCGTGTATGGTTTGCAGATGTAACAAGCATATGCTGCATTCCTTTATCTGTTCTGTTAATAAAGGACTGAACAAACCCAGTTCAGAACAGGCTGTGGCAGAGCCCATGTGATAGAGCCTTCTGCTCTGACCATGCACCATCAAAACATGCTCTGGGTAAAGTTATTTCAGTAACTAAAGTTGAAGTGGTGGCTTGGTGAACTGAGTCTTTAATGCCTTGATGTTGTCTGTCTGGGATCTGTAGGAACACAATTCCAGATGTCTTCAGTTGTCAGTACTTTTCCTGACTTTTATGAGAATTACAAACACTGGGACCTTTGAATTTTCACCATCTAGAGACATTCCAGGTTAAAAGCCTAGGCTAGGTTCACAGAATTTAAATAAAATGCTGTTGCTGTTGGAGGGGAAGGACTGCTGGAATTCTCTGCCCAGTTGGGTTGTTTAAATGCCCCAACTCAGCTGCTGGACCAGAGCT
>QWTY01079168.1:0-11912 GCA_008033365.1 Pseudorectes ferrugineus | reverse complement strand
GGAGTGGTATTAGGAGAAGCTCTTGGTGGAATTGCCATTCAGTGAACCCTACCTGTGCATGAAAACTGGGAAACAAAATGGATTGGCACCAAGTCCTCAGGGAGCTCCAAAATGGGTGAGGGAATCCATCACAGCAAAGCAAACATGAGAATGATGAGATGTGAAGAAACATTTGTTTTCACCCTTTTCTGCTCTCAGTGCTGCATCCACAGGACAAGGCATTTGGGATGCTCTGAAGGACCGGGACAGGGGAGGGCAGGCAGAGCAGAAGGAGAGAGTCAGTTTTTCCTTCAGGTCAGAAAGGAATATCTCAGCTCCTGCTCTGGTGGAGTAAACCACTGGCTTT
This sequence comes from Pseudorectes ferrugineus, assembly GCA_008033365.1. Taxonomy (NCBI): domain Eukaryota; kingdom Metazoa; phylum Chordata; class Aves; order Passeriformes; genus Pseudorectes; species Pseudorectes ferrugineus. The sequence goes on along the minus strand of QWTY01079168.1, from coordinate 11,566 downwards.
GGGCTGAACAAAACTGATCACCTTAGAGAACATTTCTGCACAGGAGAGGCACAGAATCCTTCTAAGCCACAATAATAGCTATGCAGAAATCTAGAGAAATTACCTAAATTACGGCTTCATTCAGGAGCTGTTTGAATCCTCCAGTGACTGAATGTTAGACAGCTACAGGAAGAACTCCCGTGTAGTTCACAGTTTTGTTTGTCAGCAGTAGATAAAATTTTGAGACAGAAAGAAAGCAATGTAGACTTACAAGTCTGGTCTGAACCTGCAGCCTTTTTTTAATTCTGTGCTTCTGCACAAGGATGTTTTTGCTGGATAGGGATGGCTCTTAAGGACTCTAAAAAGTAGGACCTAAAAGCTACTGCTGCACTTTTCCCATCCTTTAAGCTGTGTTTCAAATGGACACTTAAGTGCATGAGAGAGTTTTTCAGTGAGGCTTCAGCCACACGCAAGTGTTGTCTAGGATCAAGCTGTCCTTTTTCCTAAACCTGGCATTTTGTAAGCCTTTTGGTAGCTGTTGCACACGTCCAGAACTCTGCACAGTACAACTTCAGCCTCCAGGTTCAGCTGCTGGCGTGGCCTGTGGGAACGATACTGCACCACAGTGCCTCTCATCCTGACAGCTTTATTTTCACCAAGGAGGTGTTAATGCCTGAATAAAACACATGGCGTGGAGCTTATAGAGCAAATTATTTCACAGCCTGCTGGTACTGAAGGTTAGCATTTCTAGAAACAGCTTACAGTCACTCATCTGTGGTCCTCCTCGAGATTATTTCTGTTAGTAGATGTAGAAGTGCCTGTTTGGGTCAGGTTTATTCTGCAGGGTGTTGTATAGGTCGGTGAGATCTCAGTGTAGTATTTCTGCTTTCAAAATGCTCCTTTCTGCTGAAAATTTTGCAGGTTCAGTTTTCAGAGCAGAGGTCGAGTTTCAGAAGTTGGTATTCCCGCTGGGATTGAAAATTAAATGTTTCCCTGTTATTTCAGTAATACACTTTACACCACATAGGCTGGATGCTGCTGGAGGTGGGAGAGAGCAGCCTGTAATGCCAAGTGGCATGGAAACTGTAGGAGCTCCTGGGAATAACTCACTGTCAGTCTTTCTGTCAGGGGATCATTGTCATTCTGAGCAGGGGCTCGAGCTTTCCATGCCATAGAGGAATAAATTCTGCAGTGACTTCTCCCCAGTTCCGTGTCAGTGTTAACGCCTCCTCTTGGCCTGGAGTACCCTTCATTCCCATTTGTATTCAGATAGGCACTGCTGCAGCTCCCACTTGAAATTACTAATTGGTTGGAAATGAATTCCAATTTTTAAATTATTACTTAGCTTTTTTACTTTTGAAGTGATTTTTTTTTTTAAGACTGGAGCTAATTTCTCATAATATCAGCTGCCATGTAATGGTTGCAACTCATAAGCAGATTTAATTCAGTGATATAAACCATGTTTGAGGATTTACGTAGGCCAGGATCCTCTCTGTTGGCTACTGCAGGAATTGATTTAATGTGGAAAAGCAGTAAGCCTGCTCACAGGTCCACATCCTTTATGGGAAGAGGTGTCTGTTTTCCCATCCAATCACCAGTAGAGAGAACATATTGTAAATATGGATGTTGCCTGCTTGGAAGATGAAATAGTCTGTGCCCTCCTGAATTCCTTTTTGAAAAGTTTTCTGGCCAATTAAGTACAGCTTCACCACTCAGTCATCTGTCAGAGTGCCCACAGTGTGTTTTCATGTCCAATTCTGTCATTGCCCAGAGACCCTGAGCAGGTCCCTCTCCACAGTGTGCTGGAGATCACAAAACAATACAGGTCTTTGATAAATATCTCACCAAAGATCCTCTTTGTACCTGTCCTCCCTGAACAAACGGCGTCTTTTGTATGAATATTTCAGTAACATGATTTTTTTCCCACAAAACCCGTGTTTATGCCAGTGGAGTCATTATATTTATGTACTTGAAAATACTCAGATGTGTTCCCTTTTTCGTGTGTGTGTATATGCATCCACAAGCGCACAGACCTGTCACAAGAGGATTGACTCAGTATTCACCCTTGTTGCCTCCCTATAGCTTATTAATATTAGTAGGAGGATGCTCTGCCTTTCCTTATTTAAAAGTACAATTAACCATAGGATGCAGGAGACAGGGAGCTGCAGGTGGAGCAGGCAGAGGCTGACAGGGAGTGAGCTGCAGTGGCTGGTCTGATTTAAAGAAGTCTCTCTCCCAGGTATGGTTCCCTCCATCCGAATATTTCAGCTGCTTTTATTCTAATTTCTGTGGCAGGAAGATGCCATTCCCAAGATCTGTTGGAACCAGCTGAGTGTTATCTTTGACTCATCTGCGCTGCAGGCACGGAGGATTTGGGAAAACAACACCTACCAAGGAATGGCTGCACTTTCTAAAGTAACCCCCTTCCCTTGGTCAGTGCTGCTGTGCCAGACGTGGCAGTCCCTGCTGTGCCTCTGACAGGTGCCAGCAGGAACCAGCCCAAACGGGACAAATGCCAAAGTGGAGCTTCAGTGTGTCCGTGAAGCAAAATAAGACCAGACAAGAGAAATTCAGTTGTCCTAAGATCTTCTCTGCAAAGTCAGGAAGACTTAAAAGCGTGGGTTGGAGGCTTCTTGGAGAGCCTCAAGCCATAACAGCAGGAGAAATCAAAATTGATGTCTTCTCCTGATGTATGGACCAGATACTCCTCTGCAACCAGCCTCCCCCTGACTTCTGAGAGAGTAACTTAACAATTTAAATTCCCCATCGGTTGCATTTGTAATTATCCTGCTCAGAATCTCCTGAAGCAGCTCTGCTCCAGGTTCTGTATGGTGCTGCCTTTCCTTTGCATTAATCACGGGAGCTCCTTTCCCTTTTGCCTGAGAGCAGCCATGCCAATCGATCCGAAAATGGATGCACTGGAAATGCAACACTGCAAGTTAAACACGGGGATTTTTAAGCTTGTGGCTTCCACGGTCTGTGTCAACGTGTGACAGGAGAGAATTGTAAACTGAGAAAGAGTTCTCCTGTGAATTCAGTGCCCCCATTATCTCCTCCTCTATCCGAAGGGCTGAGGAAATCTTTTTTGTTAGCCAAGACAGCTTGGTGCTTCAGCTTAATTTTCATTGCATAATTTTAAATACAGATCGTGCCAACAGTGCTGCAATTAATGGATAGCCTAAAGACTTATTATTTCAAACTAATTGATATGTAAGAAAGTTTAAATAACATAAGTGATAAGAATTTTTTAGGAATAATTCTGTAACTAACTCAGAATAATCTTTTTACTGTTATTTAGAGTAGCAGGTGACTTTATTATTCACTCACCATCGCTAAATCTAATGTCTGTCTGTATTTCTCTAGTTCTAAATAGATTTCCACGAGATGGGGAAAAGATGACATTTTATAGTCTTTGTTCTAAAAGTCGTTTTTTCAAGTTAACAATCTCATTCATTTCTGATACTTGTCTACCATTTGAAATAAATACTCCCTAAGTTCCAGATGAATTTCTGTTATCCTCAACAGAGATGTGTACACTACACATTTTTAAAATAGGGCTCTAAAGCGAGAAAGGCGTGTTTTTAAAGCACTCTTTTGCTTCTTCAAATCACTTGATCACTTATGAAAGGCCTTTATTTTTCTAGTGTTCATTAAACTTATCTTCAACTAGATTGTGATCAGAATTGGCATCAGGGAATACACTGTAAAGCTGTAAGACCTCTCAAGAACTTTTTAATGCTTTTGGAAGATGTGAAGTACCGAAATAATAATAAAACACTGATAGAGCATTAAAAAGATAAGTTCTTGTAATGGAAAGAGGTTTTGTTCTACTGCCAGTGTTTTTTTCTTAAATAAGGTTTTGCATAGTGCAAAACTTTTCCAAGAGAGAAGCTACCAGTAGTGATACACCGAAATGAAATCAGATTAAAAACAAAGTGGAGCTCTAGGGGGATCATGTTAGGCATTTTGATGGCATGCCTCTCAGTGGAAAAAAAAGCAAAGGGCTTAGGGAAGTTCCATGAGATTCATCTCAGTTCAGGCTTGACCCTCTGGTGAACTAAGCTTTGATGAACTATATTAACTTCAGGAGGAGAGAAGCCAGGGACCAGATCCAGCTCACAGAGATGTCAGTGGAAAAGCTCACGGTTCCTGTAGTGGGCCTAAGGTGCAGGGGAGGCCCCAGTGTGACCTTCTCGTGCCCCTGCACTGAGCTTGGTGGGGACAGGAGGCACCAGAGGAACTGATTCTCTCTAGGTACCTTTAAGTTGTGGTGTCCCTTATCCTCCCGTCTCTTCTGGCTTCTAGGGAATTAGTGTATCCCTTTTCCTGGCAACAGCAAGCTCTGGCCACAGAACTCAGTGGCAATATCTTTAAGAGATGTGTTCAAGAGGACTTTCAGATGTCCGGCTGCTTGGCAAGATGGAAAGTGTCCCATGGCACAGACTCACACACAGGCACCGTGACACACGTTTGCTGTCACAGTGGCTCACTGAACATAGCCCACCACCCCTGAGAAGAGGGTGTGAGGCTGCTTGGGCTGCAGCATGAGCAGGGTGGCAGTTCCTCACCCAGAATAAGCATTAGGAGGGAGATACACCCTCAGCAGTTTTCCCTCCTCATGGAGCTCAGGTGCTGGACAGAAACCCAGATCAGCTTGTACACAGAGAGAGCACGGTCTGGACGTGAGAAAGGCATCTGCCCTTCTCTGTGGGAAGTTGTTATCTCGTCTGTTGGAGCAGGCTTGGATTTTAAGCACAACCTGGTCCCTTTTTCTAGATTCCTTTACGCCTTGCAGTTTGCCTAAATTGAAAAAGAGTGATTTTCAGGTGAAAACCCTGAAGCCACTGAAACACAACTTTTGCACCTCTTACTTTGAGGCAGTTTATTCCCAGATCTCTGCTGGGTGAGGAGCAAGCACTTCATGCCCTTTTGTGCCAGCAGTTCCTTCTCTTGATCTGGTCAGTTTGCATCTGTACTTGTGTGGTTGTAGATCCAAACTGTAGATCCAAACCCCATTAAAGCCAGTCACTGTGCTGTAGACTGAAGTGAACTTTGGGTATGTGCTTTACCAGGCATGAGTTCAAGCTGCTCTGGGCAGCAGTGGAATGGGCTTTGTCCTGTTGATCTGGCTTGATGAAATTACCTTATATGTCAATTTTTGCATTGTGGGATGCTTGCTGAACATCACTGAAATAAAGTTTTCTGCATGGGTCATTTAAACTTGATGGGTAATTAGAGAGTTGCCTAAGTTTGCAGCAGTCAGCGTTCATCTGAACTTTGGAGAAAATGTTTAAATGAAAAACAACTGAACTGAAATATTAATCCCTTGAACTTAATCATGAGGATGGCTCTGTTAACCTCCCATTGCATAGTACTGCTTAACCCAGTAACAGCAGTGCAGACAACAAGAGGAGGGTTTTTTCCTTTAAAGCTTATTGTGGTATCAGGAAGTAAAAACCTTCAGGCTATTTTTAATTAGGTTGAACCTCTGGGCAGAGTCACTCTTACGTTAAGCTCTAAAGTTTGTAATAGTTGCAGTTAAAATTCTACACTAATTCTGCTTCTCAAGTGAAAAAATCCAAGTGTGTTGTGTAATAGAGCATGAAACGATGAGAAGTGTGGCTATAGGGATGAACTCATGGTGGAAGGAGAGGGATGGGAAGATAATCCCAGGATATAAACAGAGCAGCCATGAACTTACCAGACTCAGAGTCCCCGGTAGCAATGATACATCTCCATTTGATGGTCATTAGACAGTAATGAACATATACATCAGTACGTAAATTTGAATCAGGTCCCAGCTCTTTGTCATTGTTAAACTCAGCCTCAAAACTTCCCTGACACTTGGAAGTACAAAGGCCAAAATACTGAGCCATCATTTCTGGAAGATGGAAAATGAGGGATAGCGGCTCTGTCTCTGCTGTTAAACTTCTGCCAGGTTCTGAATGGATTTTTTTTCATTAGCCTGGTATGTTAAAAAATAATGGGTCTGTCACTAAATTGGCTCATTATTTGGGGAGAGTCAATGCAAAAGTCCCTGCTAATAGTAAAGAGGAAGCCAGATTCATGTTGTTAATGAGTTAGGAAATATTTTGGAATAGCCTTCGTTGTTACAAGGGATTACAGAACTGCAACTACTTGAAAAGATTTTCAAAGAAACTTCTAAGGCTTTGATCTTTATTCAGAGTGTGCTTGCTTTCTAGTCTAAAAACATTCATTTTTAACAGGATATTAGGAGAAGGACTGACTGCTCAGTAATTTTCCAAGCAGACTTTTCAGTGAGACTCCATCCTCAGAGATGATGGAGAGGATCTCAGAGAGAGCAGAGGCTCTCTCACATGGAGAACTTACAGTGAGTGCAAGGTAAACTTCAAAGTGCAGCAGAGGCTTTACCAGTGTGATTATTTCTGAGCTAATGATGGCTTGCTTCTAACCCTGCATGCAGCTCCCTGACAGTTATCAGTGACATGGAAATTACAGTGAGTGTGCACCTTAAGAAAGGTGCTGTCTCAAGATGCACAGCCCTCAGCGTGTGTTTGGAGCTCTTATTACTCGAAACAGGCTCGAGAGTCGGGGCCGAGCAGGAAGGGCAGAGCAGGGTATGGCAGTGAAAGGAGGTGCCAGACCTAATCACAGGGTGAACTGTTCCTTTTCCTTTGAGAAGCACAGTGATGCCCCTGCAGAGACAGAGAAATAGATTATTTATTTGCTTTTCATTGTCGTATTGGAGGAGAAATCTGTGCGCTCAGAGGGAATTTTCTGTGACACTCATAGGGCCTGTTAGAGATGTCCTGCCCAGAGTCAGACACAGGCAACACTGTAATTACCTATTAGCAAGGTGGATATGAGAGACTGGACAGTGCTTTGTTAAACTGAATCCAGAGTTCAGTTTAGGTGAGAATCCAAAAGCTGTGCTATGGTTTCCACCACCTTCTTTTTCAGATCTGTACTTCAGCAGCTCCTGAGCCCTCGCACAGGAGGCCTTGAGCACCTGAAACTTTCCTTTCTTGTCTCTCCTCTTTCAAAAATTGCCAGAATCTCTCACTTCGAGGGACAACACCACTTTTAGGCAAAACACAAGATATATTAAGTGGCCTTGCAGATTCCATGGCCCATTGGGGACATCCTGCTCTGCTGCCGTGGTGCTGCACAGCTCCGAGTCCTGCGTTCTCTGGTCGACCCAGAGTTTGAAATACATCTGGAATATATTGTTGCTGTTGTAACCTCAAGATGTCATTTAAAATGAGTTTCTGAGGGACTGTCATGACCTCTTGAGATGAGAATTACAGTACTGCTACTCTTGGAAGGCCTGTGCTGTTGGACAGTCGGCTGCCTGTTTACAGGCTGCCTCGGAGGCATCGTGGAAGTGGAAAAACATCACTTGTTAGAAGGTGAGGGCTGCACTGATTTTTTTTTGTTGTTTGTTTGTTTTGCAGTATCCAAAATATGGACAGCACTTTAAAAAAGGACCAGCTAAGAAGCTCTCTTTGAGCTCTGTCACTCAAGTTATTTACCCTGGATCCACCCCAATAAACTAAGGGCAGTATCTGCTGATAGATCAGACTTCAGGGGAATTTCTCTGGATTTATTGCATTGAAACTGAGCAGATTCTCCTTTGCTTACAGTGAAGATAACTTACTCTAGTGATGATGAAAAAGAACAGAATCTCAGAATCTAGCCTTAAAATGCCCACAGAAAGGGGATTTTTTTCCTGTTCATTCTAGCTCAAATTATTTTTATTCATATGCATCATGAGGTGCACAGGTCACGCATTTATGGAGTCGTCTAAGAGCCACTTGACAGCTTAAGAAAGCATTTTATCCACAAAAGCAAACTGTTACATAAAATAATCATCAGAACGAGGAGTAATTCCAAGTGTGCAGCTTACAAGGCACAGAGCAGGGCTTTGCATGAGAATAAACTGCCGTACTTATGAAGAAACGGGAAACAAGAGTTACTGTGAAGAAAATCCTCCCATAGAATTCTGTACAAGCTATTTCTTTAAATAATTTCTTTAAAGAAAATGCAAGAGATCTGAAATTGCTGCTAATAATACATTAAATGCTGTTAATAATAATTGCCAGTAGGAAAAGATTGCCAGTTTAGGGTTTTTTTGTAAGGACCTTCTCTAACCCAGAAGGTTTCAGCAGAGATACTGTACAGGTGTATGTGTGTTTAATATGTGTATAACCTGGGCAGCACTGATGGGCATCTCACCACCCAAACATACATTTTGAAGCAGTTATTGGAACAAATGTTGGTTTACTATACAGAAGGTAGATATGAGTTGCCTTATGAGAGTGTTAAAATCCAGGAGCCCGGGTCCCAGGTTTCCTCGCGGTCCCATTGGTTTAATTGAGGTTGCAGTTAATAAAGGCGGAGACACAGATTGATGGAGGCCCCAAGGTTACAGTCTAGTGCCTTGAGACAGCAGATATTAAAGGGACTCATTTATGTGGGGACTTGTTGTACCCTCGGGGAGGCAGAGCAAATCACCTTTGCTGTAATAGGAAGAGACACGGAGCTGAAACATGGCAGATAAGGGAGGCAGCGGGAGGGGCAGTGTCTGTACAAGGGGAGATAACACAGGATGTGTGATCCACTCCGTGGCTTGTGACGCACTTCAGGTGATTGCTGGTGATTTTTTTCAAGGAGAGTGTCTGGACTGTGCAGCCTGTTGGCGTGGGAGGGCAGAGGGGCAACAGTGGATCAGTCAAAACCATGGCTGAGCCAGTGCCCCTGGTCTCAGGAAAACAGCACGGAGACTTTGTGGGGTGGGGAGACCGGCCTGATGGGTTCGACCTTGTGTGAAGGGCTAGGGGAGCATCACCTTCAGGTGGGGAGGCAGAGAAGGAGTCTGGGAATTGGTGTGCCTGGTGTCTCTCGTGGTCTGGAAAGTAACCATTGCTTGGAAATGCAGAGATGTCCTTGTCTGAGGACAGGAGTCATTAACGGGAGCTTTCCAGTCAGCATGAAGAGATTTCCTGCTGTTGTTTACCTGGTGCCGTGCTGTTCCTTGTGCCACCTCAGATACCAAGTGCCCTTAGGCTCTCCTTAATGATTCCACACTCCCACATCTCCTGAAATGAAACCTTGTCTACCTGAATAGTTTCATCTCAGGGTTAGCAATGGTGTCCTTAAGCTGTGTTAAGCCCAAATGTTAACATGGTGGCAGGTCCCTTTATGCACTTGCTTGATGTCACTGGGAGAAAAAAGGAGCATTTAGGTGCCCTCTGCACATGCAGAGTTAACTCCTTTCCCAGGCCTGGGCAAACAGCTTCCCAAGAACCTGCTGTTCCCAGCTGCTGTCTTAGGGCCATTCTGACAGAGGGCAGAGATGGACATGCCAGTTGTGGCAAGGTCCTGCAGGGGAGTCCTGGGTGCCCTCAAACCCCACATTCTCACCTTAAGTCCCTGTTTCCAGCCAAGTGCTGCAGAGGAACTGTGGCCTTGAGGCATGAGGACATCTGAGCAGTGGTTACTCCTTTGCCTTCCCAGCAGAAATCTGCTTAGTGGAGGGAATAACATGGTCCTTAATAAGGAACTCCTACTGTTTCCAATTAAACAAAAATTGCTGCCTATAAATCACTTGATCCCTGAGCTCTGTTCCTCAATTTCACTCTCCCTGTTACTGAGCCTCCATCTGCTTTTAACAGTTCTTGCTACTCATATGTCTTTTAATGCTGTATCCCTCCAGAATGGCTTTCTAATTAAGTAAGCTCTGCAAATGAAAAGCAGAGGAACAGCAGCCTTTTTGCTCTCTGTACCCTTAATCTGGGAGTCCTCTATGTGCTATTTTGGAAGCTAAATTGAGGTCGCTGACATTATGCATATTTGTTGTCTGATGCAGGCTTAAAAGCCCCAAATCCTCTATTTAAAATTATCTTTAGGCACATGGGTCAAATATTTGCAGGAAGAAAAATAAGTATTTGTAGCTTTAGCAGATTTAGAGAAGGAGGGGAGGAGTGAGAAAGGGGCCCCGATCCCAGCCCAGTGTTGCTGTTGCAATGTGGATTCACTGCCCACTGAAAATATCAGTGTTGCTGGTGTCAACAAAATAAACATTTCCAATGGCACGTGATAAGGAAAACGGGAGCTTTGCTAAACAGAAATTCCCTGGAGAGGTTGCAGCCCCCCTTACGTTACAAATGGTGTAGTGACCAGTTACTGCCTCTTGTCAAAATACATTCTGCTGAAATTGCACAGAGGAAATGAATGCAGTTGAGTTTCTCATCAGGAAAACAAGAACAACAGGCACTGTCTGTGTGGAATTAAATAATATCCTGCATGTGGGAAGTGCCACAATAATTATGGATACAAACGAGTATCACATTTCAACTGGTGAATAAATGCAACAATCAAATACCAAAAAGAGTAATTTTTTATATATTTTGCTGTGCTCTGCCTCAAGGGGAAATAACTCAACTTTAAAATGTCTCACATTTGAAATCTTAACTCAAAAATAGTGAAAAAAGCTTGAGAATAAAGAGTTTGCTGTTGGAAATGTCAGAGATTGTTGGAGATACTGAACTATTTAGTCCTCGGAGTCTATTTTTACCTAAATTGTTGAGCCAGGATATTTGAATAATTTTCCATTCATAATTCACTGCATCATTCAGGGAAAGTGATCAGGAAAACAAAATAAGATAAATTTAAAAGGAGATATAACAGAAACACAAAACTCAAAAAGCTGCCCTTAGAGAAAAATTCCCAGCGGAATGGAAAAATCTGAGACTTAAAAAAGTGACTTATTTGGAGTCATTTCAAATTTTTGCTGTGGAAGAACTTAATCAAAACAAATATGGCCATAATTAATGTTTTTGATTCAACAAAATTGTGGTTTGGTGGGGGTTTTTCACCAAAATGTGTAACGAGTTGTATTTCCTACGTAACTTTCTCAAAACATTTTCGGCTGAAGATTAATTCTTGAGATGCTGTTTAAGTAGCGACCCTTACGTTATTTTGGAGTTGCAGATATATTTTTAAACACCCACGTGAGCTGGAATGAATCCCAGTGCGGGTGGAAGTGGGTTGGTTTTGCATCAGATAAGATGTTACAGCAGGAGAAGGATGCTCCGAGGTCACGGGCCAAGCATGCGGTGTCCCAAGCTGTGCGGGGACGGAAGAGAGGGGAAAACTGTTTGGAAAGGCCTTGCATTGGTGACTTCCAAAAGGCCACTCTCAGGGTACAGTGGGAAGGAACAGCAGTGCTCATAGGAAGGACTTCAAAGGTGCTGCAGGAAGGGAGACAGGCTGGACGTGTTTCCCCCGGTTTCCCTTTCCCTTGGGCTGCCGGAGCGCGGGGAGGAGATGAGGTGGAAGCGGGGCCGTGTGGGCCAGCGGGGTGTCCACCTCTTGTCTTGAAGCCCTTCTGGTCGCTTGTGCTGGCAGCACACCGCGTTTCCCACGTGACCACTTTATTTTTGTTCTTGCTAGAAACAGAAGTTCATTAGATCACTTTGCAAGCGTGCAGGAGTTTACAGGGGCTTGGTCAGGAGCGTCTAAACCCTCAAGCTCTGCTCCTGTAATCCTGTATTGATCACGGTCACTGCTTTTAGTGCTATTCGTGCTGTTCATTTGGTAGTTC